>JAXGGA010002946.1:0-111620 GCA_038373865.1 Uloborus plumipes
TTTTTAACTTGGCGATATTTTTTTGGACTTGGCGATATTTTTTTAACTTGGCGATATTTTTCAGACTTGGCCGATATTTTTCAGATGCATTAAGCTACTTTTAATACTTTTTTTGTCTTTCTTTTATTTTTAACGGGAAAGTAGGCTAAAAAGGGACTTCTTGCTACCAGAAACACCCGTCTTTATTTGGTTTCACTGTAAAAGAACTTATTTTCGCGAGTCAAACTTTTTGCAAAAATGAAGATATTGGCGAGTTTTCAAGCTGAAAATTGCACGAATGTTCTATAAACGGAATGAAAAGTTGAGAAAAATAATGTCTTGCGAGTTTTAAATTTTCGCAATTGCGACGACTTTGCGAAAATCGTGAAAAAAGAGGTTCTACAGAATTTATTCGTTATTTTTATTGCAAGTTCAATCATTTCTAATGGTTTAATTTATTTTTATATTCTTCAACTGTCCGAGACTTGCATTGCTATCACATTGCTGTGTCAAAAGAAACATCTGGCAATATTTACGCTGCGAAAAAACATCACAAGCTGCTTCTAAACCTACGAGCGGAGAAAACTACTTCGTAATTGCTTTGAAACCTTGAAGCAAATCCTACATAAAATTCCGTTTTGAAACCACTAGGAACCAACCAACCTACTTGCTAGTAAACGAGAAAAAATTGAAATTTCAAGGTGGAAAAAAGTCAATTGATTCCAACGTCATGTTTATTCCAACCACGCGGAAGTGTGGGACAGGAATTCTGCTTGTTTTCTTTCCTTACTCTTGGTTATAACTGCAGAAAGTCGGACTGTTAAGGTTTTAGAACGTTACGTAACTTCGAACTTGAAGCAAGGTCTTCGTAACCTTCGCTGCTTCCGCGTTTCTTAAAAAGCCACCTGTCGTTGATATTTAAGGAGATAGCTTCTGTGTTGAAGAATTGGGCAATGATTTTTAATAGATGTGTTGAGGAGTAATTATTTTGCAGTTGCTTCAAATTTGCCAAATATATTCCAATGTCATATCGTGAAAAGGACGAAAATTTTATTAAAGCAGCGTTTTGAGAATTTTGTAAATTTCTCTTTTTGATTTTTTTTTTACATGGCGTGCCAAAAACTTATTTTAATAAGATGTTGCTTCTCTTCCTTCTTGCTGTGTTAAAAGTCTTTGTTTGAATGCGGTTTAGTTGGTCAATGCATTTTTTTTGACTGTTCTTTCTTTATTGAAAAAATCGTGATTTTTCATAATTCAGTTCTTTGAATGTGAAACCTCGGTGCAAGGAGAAGACAGCTAAAATTTATAAAAACTTTCAGGAATCACAAAACACCGCAGTAAAAGTTATTTTTCAGAGATGTGTCTTTATATTTCATGTTATGTTACATTATGCCTCTACGAAACCAATTTCTTTGGTATTTTAATGAAATATAATGTTACTTATGTGTCACTAGTTGTTACGTATTGGAGTTGCCCCGTTCTTGCTCTAATTACCTATAAAAAAACGTAGCTTTTATTTAAAATCCAAGTAATGTTTGAAGCTTAATAAGAAAACAACCCGAGTCTTGTAATGAATAACATTTTAATCTCAAAATAATACAAAATATACGTAATTTTTTTTCCACTCTCTCCTGAAACGTAGCCTTGCACAGCTCCTTTCTGTTAATGTCATGATGAGTTTTAGTTGGAGATGTCTCGTGCAGAGTGAAACATTTCAACGTTAAATCTCCTCTTTTTTTGGCAAGAGATAGTACTAGTAGCCCTGGTAGAGGTTACTGTACCAGAATAATTAAAAAAAAATTTTAATGGAAGCCTACTCAGCCTATTGAAGTTTGCAAACATTTTACTCAAAACTTTAAAAATCCAATTATAGACCTTTGCTTCTTAATCCGTCAATTATTTATTCAGTTTAAGAAAAGTTTATAAATAGTGTCACATTTTTTCAAGATTTTTGACTTTCCTTCCCCTTTTGTCACAAAGTGAGACACTTTGCTTACCCCCTCTCGCCTTTGTCCCATATCACGCTATTTTGATACACATACTCGTAATTACTAAAAAATGCTTGCTGTCACACTTCTAACCTTCCTCTCCCACCCAACTGTCACAATTTCGTAACCCCCTCCGTTTCCCTCTCAAAACATCTATTCTGGACAACCCCTTACAGGAACAAAAATCAGATTTATGTAAATACTCTGTTCGTTTACTGAATCAGTTAAAGCTATTTCACTACACCATTTGTTGATTAGCGTACTCACGTTTACTCTTAAAAATAAAATTAAAAAAAAGGAGGAAAAATGAACGAGGGATGTTTGTGCACAAGGAAGTTTGAACTCTGAAATTATGGGTATAGGGTATATGGTACGAGCAATTTTTCTGAGTAAATATCATCCGCATAATCCAATTCTGGAGACGAAATTGAAAACCGTCGAAGCGAATGATGATTTCAATTTAAACGATCACCCTTTCGCTCGCAATCTCTCGATGCATTCAGGACCACCACAACCCTTCTTCCATCTTTCAGACATTTCGACTCTGGAGCAATCAACCGTCTCCATGATGGTTTGCACAACTTCATGTGAGGAATCAAAAATTGCTTTGTGGTCGCTTCGGCCCTATTTGCATGCGAAGCGCACTGACTTTGATCTACGAGGCGATCGCATTGTTGACTATTAACATCGCATCAAAAATATCCGAACCCTTTTGCAGTCCCCAGACCCCCGAGTGGAAGGACCCTGCCTCATCAGTCAAAAGACTCGGGCGAAATTGCCGTACTGGACTCTGTTAATCCATCACTTCGGGACTGGTAGGGGACGTATCTCCATTGCATCAGGGCTGCTGAAGCTTGGGTTCTACCCAGGGTTTGAAAACACCAGGTTTTTGATGAAAAACCTGGACTTTTTCGGTTTTTTTCAAGAATCATTTTTATATCATTCTCTATTGGAGCATTGTACACCTAGTTTTACATTTCATAGAATCAAGGGAGCCCTGAAGAGAGGTCACTGTGACCTCATAAACAATTTCTTCTTCAACAAATTTCGAAAAACATTGTGATATTGAATTTATTAAATTAATGTCATATTTCAAATTGATACTGAATTGAATGTATAGATTGAAGTAAGTATTGTTTTTTTTATCTTTTAATTATTTCAAAAGAAAAAAAAGTGAAATTCACTTGCAGTTTTATTTTTAATACCTAATAAACTGTCAGGAAAGGATGATGTCGGTTTCTGGACAAAGTACTGACCAAGAATGAATACTATACCAAACTAAATGTTATAACTAAATTGATCACTAATAATTTCTAGATTACATAGAGATCCTATGGAAAGTACCCGGATTTTCGGTTTCTGCCTTCGGTTTCGGTCGCGTTTTACGCTGATGTGGAGCAGGGCCCTTAGTGTTGATCAAACTATTCGTAATATCTAGTTGTTTCTGAAATAAATGTTTTTACATGCAATACATTTTGAAAAAACTCACTTTTCCGACATGCTGGGTTTTTTCAAGTGATCCCGCCCGAAAAAACCCGGTTGGGTTTTTTCGGGCTGGGCCCGCTTTTGCGAACCCTACCTAGTTCTCCCCCCCCCCCCAGATCGTGGGGTCTCTAGGGATGTTTGATTTTTCGGGTTTTTATTTATGAAAATAAACGTTTTTCAATTGTTTTTACGTTGAAACATAACATTTCCAGTAAAATATAGGTTTTTGAATAATCCGCCAGGAATATGATTTTTCTTCTTCATGCAAACGCTGTAACTAATAAAAAAGGTGACGTTAGGAGGGGGAGGGAGGGTAATTTTCCCCGCCCTATTCCTGGATTTTTTTTTCTTTTAATGTAGTAAATATTTCTTATCTACCTGTTTGCTATTATTCAATATCATCAAGTCCAGTTAATAATTCGCAGCTCTAGCACTTGAGTATATCACCTCATGGTGATTTAAGAAGATAGTCCAAGAGACAAAACATTTCAATTCTGCTTGGACAGCGTAGATGACTTACGGATTGGACAGGTCATATCCTACGAAAGTGGGTCGGTCTTACCTCTTTCAGCCGACATTAGCCACAAACTGCAGCGCCCCTATAGTTCATTTAAATTGTGATGTAATTTTTATTATTGTTATTATTTTTTACAGCAAACGAATTTCAAACCTCTGTTTTTTTCAGACCTTGAAAATAAAAGAGAATGATTGAGAGATTCATTTTTGTGTTTACCTTATTTTTTACCTTGCATTTGAAAGATTATTTATCTGCCAACTGCAATAGTCGCAATAATAAAAAAGGAAATTAGTTTGAAGAATTATTAGTTCAATGATCTAATGTTTTCTTGCTTAGACCTTGGGAGTTTTATGTGCCTAATTTTGAATTTTGCTAAACAACTTTTGCATCGCACTAGGCTCACTTTCTTTCATGTGAACCCCCACCAGCTAGCACGTACAGTACTTGTACAAAATATTTTCCTTTTACTCGTACAAGTGAACCTTTTCGCTTCGATCACTTTTTATTTGCATACTAGCTGCCAGAGCAGCTAGATTAGCTTCCTGCGGCATGATGATGCATAACGTCCCCCCACTCTAACTTTTACCTCATTCTGAAGTTATATTATTTGATATAATTTAAAGTTCATTCGATTTCAAGATATATCACGCACGTGGCCCGGCGTTGCATGGGCACTTCGTGCCTTGAAAGTAGTTAGGAAAATTTCAAGAAACTACTCCCCGCCAAGGCGGCTCGCTAAAAGGTGCCTTCGCGCCTTTTCTTTTTTCCTGCATCAAAATATCATTCAAATTATTGAGATGTTGCACGGGCACTTCGCGCCTTCAAGATGGTGTTGAAAGTTTCAGTAAATTCAGCTCGCTCAAAGGAAAGAAGCAGAAATAGATACTCAGTTTTTAATATAAGTAGATGGCTTTTCAACTAATTTATATTTCAAAAACTTACAGGAAGCTAACGATAAAAGTACAACGTACGTGACCCGCTAATGAGTTTCATTCAAGTCTTCATTCAAAAGCCTTCATTCAAAATTCTCATTGTCATTGTTATTACTGTTTCATAGCAACCACGTTTTGCAACAATGGATTTCATATTTGATCATTTAGGCCTAATCGCTTTAAATTTGACTACTTATTAATTGATATCTTCGTTAATTAAAATCGTATAAAAATATAAATTAAAACTAATGAAGCCTGAAAAATTACCTATCTATCGGTACCTGGTTTGACTTTCAGTTCATTGGTGTTCAGCAGAAAGAAGCGTGACATAGATAGATAGTTAGAAAGAAAGATACTCAGTTTTTAATATAAGTAGATGTTAATATGTACAAAAAATGCCAAAATGAAGTATATTTTTAAAATCAAAATAAAAAATGCTATTATCTATTCAACTAATAATGTCTAAGAGTAGTGTTAGAGAGTGACTGTGGTGGCCTGATTGGTAAGGCTTTGGACTCGTAGCTTTGAAGTTGTAATCTCGATGCCTTCGGGTGTAAGATTTTCCGTTAGCGCTATTAATGACTGGTGCACGTTTAAGCTGCTATAAAGCGTTGAAAGTTCAAACTCCAAATCAATGTCTATTTGCTGTATCAGGGATTGCTTGGCTCCTGGTCTGTGTTAGAAAAAAAAAAGAAATTTTTCTTAAGCCCATCCAACAGGTTGAAAATGTTTTCCCGGGACTTCAATGTAGAACTGAAGTGGATTGATGCTTAGCGACTTTATTCGACATAATCTTTTACATTTAATTGGTAATTTAATGGTTTCTTTTAGTTGAAGCATTAAAAAGAGAAAATAGTGTATGATACAACCATGTAAGTTAGTTTCCTTGTAACTCGTTCTAAACGGTGTGGAAAATAGGAGGGTTGTCATACACATGTAGTATATGTAGAAATTCATATTTTCAAACTGCGAAAACTCCATTTATCGCTAATGTACCACTAGTCTACCCTCCAGTGGCTAGCTTGTATAAGATCCTAATTTTGATGATGATTTTCTTTAAAAAAAAATGAAAAATTTTTTATGGACTTACTAAACTTGACCATGCAATGACGTGTTTCATTCTATTGTATTTATATTTGGTAGATACCGAATAACATCTATCGATTCATGATAGTAGGACCATTGAATCCCAGAATAGTTAAGTTATTCATTTGTCTTTTTATTCATTTATTTACCGCAGGCGATAAATCTTTTTTCATTTTATTAATTACTTTTTTTTTGTTTTAAATAATTTGAATCCTTGCAAATAATAAATATGCATTCTGTCTGCAACATATCATGTTTTATTTCTTTTCATTTTCACTTTATTATTTATTATTGTTTTCATTTGTTTTTTTTTTTTTTGGTTATTTATTTGTTTTTAAGACGAAAAATCTTTTTGCTTCTTCCTCATAACATTATATTCACTCATGATATTCACACTAGGGATGCACCGATTAATCGGCAGTACCGATTAATCGGTCATAATCGGCCACTTTACCGATTATTAATAATCGGCAATGTCAGACCGATTAATCGGCCGAAAAAATATTTTTTTTAATATTATTCTTCAAAGTATACCTTAACTAAGAAACTATGAGAAATAATTTTATAAACAGTCATAATAATCCTCAAAGTTGATATAAAGTGTTTAATAAATTAATTCTCCTACTTTGAGTAAATATCAAAGACAATGTTGCAACATTTTTCATGTGACGATAGTTACCTCCTTAGCACAGTACTTTTAGAAACTTCTAGATTTCACAAAGAATAAAAGAAAAGAATTAAGTTGCTACCAATTATTAAAAAAATTTTAATTAAAAGTACTCCTAAATTGGAGTGCTCACCACAGACTCCCCCACCCCCCTATTTTTTGAATTTTTATGTCCAATTAAAATAGTTAACAATGTGTAAATGTAATAGGATTGAAAATAATATGAAAATTGGTTCTAAGAAATTTGATAAAATAGTGAAATCATTTTGTGAAAACTAGGAAATTGGAAAAAAATCTTGTCTCAGAAATAAATTACTTACTTTCTCCAAATTCGGAATTCTATAAGAGAGAAAAGACAGTGATGGAAAAATAACAATCATCCTTATCATTAATCGGCTCTGCCGATTAATCGGCCGATTATCAACATCCGATTAATCGGTAATCGGTAATCGGCCAATTTGCTTATCGGTGCATCCCTAATTCACACGTCATTTTATTAGGAAAAAATGTAGTGAAAAAAAGGGGTTAGAGGGGGGAGGGAGTCAGAGAGAAAAAGGATATAAAAGAACGCTTAATGCATCATAAAATTATCACACCAAAAATAAATAATTTAAAAAAATAAAGCATAACTTAACTATGTATTTAAATGACTATTGACAAAAAAAGGAAAAGAAAATTGAGAGTAAGGTTTTGAGATGCGGAAATGATTGTCAATTTGTTGTTCTATCTTTTGGTTAAAATGAGGTATGATACCACAGCAGTATTTTTTTTTTCTTCAATTTTTGCATTTTTGACCAAAATGAGTTTAAAAAATAAATAAATAATGAAATTAAAAAAAAACAAAACAATATTTGAGCTACTATTGATAACTTTCTTTGTATAAATAAATATGCACACAACCCCCTGAGTATGAATTACTGAGTTTCTCTTCCGATATCAGTGTCCTTTCTAATTGACACCCCGCCAACTTCATCAGACGATGGAAGGACGAGGGGGGGGGGTGATGCACTGCGGGAGGTTGCGCAACAGAGAAGTACGAAGTGTCCCATGAACAAAGAGAGGGGGAGAAATAATTTTGCCAACACGAAAATTAATCTGAAACAGTTGTGCGGATATTTCTCAGACAATGTGAAGATCCATTAAGTTTCATTTTAGTGCTTTTAACACGCAGATTTCTGATCTGAGTGTTTATTCCGTTAAATAAATGCCGAAGTTTCTGTTTGTGGCACATGTAACACAAGGGGATTTAAGTTACTGTACAAAATGAATACTGTTTTAACCGTATAATTCAGCTAATTTTACAGGAATAAGCTGTAAAATTGCTAATTTTACAGTAGTAAACTGTAAAATTGCTAGTTTACAGTAATAAACTGTTAAATTGCTAGTTTCACAGTTTATTACTGTGCATTTTACAGTTTTAAACTGGAACCTCTGCTGCCAATATTATACTGTTGTTTTTACAATATAATACATCTAATTTTATGGTAACAAACTAAAATGGCTAAGTTTACAGTAATAAACTGTAAAATTTCTTGGTTTACAGTAAAAAATTGTAAAATATCTAGGCATTCTATATAATATATAGAATGCCTATTGGATAAAATATAGTTAGCATATAGGATCTGTTTGAACAATAAAGAAAAGCTAAAATGCAATATAAATATGTTATTTATTTGTAATAAATACGTGAAAAGTAAATGTTTATGGTACTTCCTTCAGCATTATCATAAACTGATCATAAACGGTTTGTGTAGCGGTCAGTTACACCGCAAAAAATGAACTGCTGTTTTTACAGTATAATTCCGGCAGCCGAGGTTCCAATTTATAACTAAAATGCACAGTAATAAACTGTAAAACTAGCAATTTTAGTTTATTTTGTAAATTTAGCAATTTTAGTTTCTTACAGTAAAATTAGCAATTTTACAAGTTCTTACTGCAAAGTTAGCAATTTTGCAGTTAATTGCTCCAAAATTTCGCTGCATTATACTGTAAAAACAACAGTGTAATACTGGTAGCAGAGGTTCCAGTTTAAAAATGTAAAATGCACGGTAATAAACTGTATTAAACTAGTAAAGTTAGCAATTTCACAGTTTATTACTGTAAAATGAGCAGTTTTTAGTTTATTACTATAAAATTAGCTGTATTATACTGTAAAAACAACATTTATTCGTACGGTGTACATTTTTTCATCCAAATTTTGTTTTTTAGTGCGTTATTCTTACCTGATCAGATTGTACCATATTTTGTAATTCTTAGTGAGTAATTACAGTATAGTCATAAAGAACTAATTATTATTAGTAACATTTTCTGAACTTAAATTCCTATAATCTTGGTTTATTGTTAAAATCGTAATTTTTGTTTTTGTTTGATTGATCAAAAGTTATCTGTAGATTTATTGCAATTTTGCTAAATTTAAGAGAAAAGGTGATATGTTTGGAATGGAACAGATACCTGTAACAATAATTAAAGGTAAACAAATTTCTGAAAATATATTTTATTATTTTTAAGACAGCATCTACAAACAAAGAGTTTTTACAGTGGAAAATGATGCACAATTAATACGGAAACACACTAGTTTCTTCTACCTCAGTCATTCCAACATTTATGTGGTTATAATGCTTTTCCAACCTATAAAAATAAGAAGAAAAAATTATAAGCACATTGCATCAGTAAATATATATTTTATATATAAATAAGGACGAAGATTTAAAACTCTGAATTCAAATATAGTATAAAAAGGAAAGAAAATCAAACTATTGAAATGAAATTATTTATCGAAATAAAGCCAAAGCAACAATTATTTTTGCTTTCTGGAGCACCTTTTGAATTTTCATTTTTACGAAATTGCATACGCAAAAACAACTTTTTTTTATAATGATTACAAATTTAAGATCTAGTCAAACGCTGTGATTCATTCTCTACTAGCTTATTACCTGGCGTTGCCCGGGTGCTTATTAATACAACACATTCCTAAAAATATTATTTGAATGCTAAAAAGAAATATGTGAGCCTTAAATTGATAATTCATTGTTAATCGTAATCTTTGTTGGAAAATAGTCATATTTAAATGTTTTATAAATTTTATCATTTGTATGCTAAAAGACTTATCTCTATTACTATATATATTCGAAATTGTCAGAAAATGTTCATCTTGAGACAACAAATCTGAATTTTGAGCTTTTTGGATTTTCTTAAAATTTCAAAACCCAGCCAAAGTGAATTCTAGTGCATGAAGGAACCTCTGTGCCAAGTTTGCTGAAAATCCGACGAAAACTGTGGATTTGTATAAGGAATGTGGGCTCCATAAAATCTCGAGATATACATTAAACTCTTTTGTGGCTGATAAAATATTTTTTTTTTGACCTAAGAATATTTTTAAATTAAAGAGCTTGCATTTGTATTTAAAGAATTTTTATTTTGCCAAAGAATTGTTTAAAAATACATCTACAGTATCTGCGTTTTATTGAAATCATTGATTGAACGCGACGAAAATAAGGACGCATAATTAGCAAAAAAAAATTCTGAACAATTTTCAGCATGAAATTGCGAAATAATTTTATTAAAATATCTAAAAATAACTTCATTAAAACTAGAACTTGAAAAATTGCTTTAGAAAAGACACTTTTCTAAAAAAATATATTTCATGCTTGCGACAGTAATTTAATATTCTTACAACCCCATTTCATCATGGTTACAGGTTTTCTTTATTTTCCATGCTAAAATTTCATTAAGAAAAGCAGAATTGCCCAGATTTTCCGATTTCATTTTTTCCCGCTTGATTCGTGTGCCCGAATTGTAATTAAGTCTGCAAATTTAGTTTTGATTTTTAAAAGAGCTTTCGATATTTATTTGAATTTATTTTCACGGCTTCCGTCATGGAAAAGAATTCTCGTTTGTCGGTTCTTAATGCTTCCATGCTTTAAATTTTTCTACCAAATTTTATTATCGTACGTGTGAAGAAGAGAAAAAAAACCCCTAACGGTTTCTAAAAAACTTTTGATGGACTATTTTCTTTCTTTGTGGTGAAAATTATTGTCCAAGGCGTTATTAATAAAACTAAAACTTTTGGAATAAATTTTCTTCGCTTCATGGAAAGAACAGAGAAATATTTGAATCTTACCTTTTTTTTCGGTCGCACTTATTTTAAACTTAATTGTGTTAAAGGAAAACTAATAATGATTTGCATATATTGTGAAATTTAAAAGTAAAGGCCAAGCCTGGGGGAACCTTTAGTCGCCAGTGTCCGGTCAAAACATTTTTATCAGTAACCTATTTTTTTTTGGAAAAAGTGGCAACTTTTATTTAAGCTAAAGTAACTGAACGAAATATTTTATTTAATTTTTTGAACCAATAATTTTAGATAAAATTAGAACTTAAAAAATTAAAACTAATTGAGACGCTATAGGTAGTGCGGTTGTATTGTATTTCCATTGTTCATAGTTTCGAAAATACCATCAAGAAAAATAGCATGCAATTTAATCGAATAAAGTGGCTTATAACTAAGATGACTAGATATTTTTCTCCTCAAAACGGAACATACAACGGTTTGGATTAAAAAAGTATTAACTTATAATAATATTAAATAATAATAAAAAAATAATTAAACTGTTTCCATACAATTTGTAATTAATAATCCAGGAACAGAAAGGAACAAGTGAAAGCAAAGAAGTAATGCTTTTTCTTCTTTTTTTTCTCTGGAGTATGAATATGCTTAGGTATATTTAGTGTTCCTTCCAAATACACATACATTTCTTAGAAGGATTTATTACAATTACTTAGGTACTGCCAATGATTTTTTATTCATAAAATAGAATCCCGTTCTTGGCATACATTAGTGGCACTCAAATATAAAATGTTTGCAATAACTGCATTTGTTTATGTTAGTTGGAAGCAGGAACATCAAACAAGACTATTCGTAAAATTGAAAGAAAGCAGTTTCACTTGGGCATAACGAGAAAATATTTTTTTAACTGTTCAAAATGAATGAAATTGCTTGATTCAAAATATCAAAAATGGAAATGCAGTTTCTCAGTCGAAGTCTTTCGAACAAACATTTGCTTGTTTCAAAACCCTTCGTTCCGATTTCTCTCCTGTACTTATTTGATTCGTAAATTTAGTTTTGATTTTTTAGTGATATTTTTGGGACACATTAAATCTTCTTTCCCGTTTTTCACCTTTAAAAAAAAAAAATTTTTTTTTGGTGAGAAAGTAGACTGGAAACAGAAAATTTGTGGATATTTCACGATGCCATTTGTGACGATCAATTAAAGAAAATAAATGCAAATTTGTGAAACTATCTGTCATATAAAATAATACGAATAATCAACGTTTTATCGCAAATAATTTGTGAACATCTGCAGACACGTGTTTTGGGTTTACATGGAACCCATGTTCAAATGCAACGAAGAGTGAGCGGTAGAGAGAGTTGGGGGAATTATATAAAAAAAAAAAATAAGTTGCAGTCAATGTATAACTGATAAGATTTCGCTGCTCTAAAACACATCTAATATATTAGTTAGGAATTTTAAAACAAAGAGACATGTATGGAAAAATTCCCGGCTTTTTTTTTTTTTTTTTCCAACGGAAGCATTCCTGCTCTAAACCTTGAATCGGATCTGCTCTTCAGATGATTGAATCGACCGTTGGAGAGAGAAGCAAAAGAAAAAAAAAAAAGATAAACAAAACGGAAAATTAAAAAGGAAAATGGTTCCAAAGACCTTCATTGTAGGAAAAGAAAAAGATAAGAGAGTCGGTTAATTATCGTGACTCTGCCTGTACGGGCCTCTAATCCAAGGACAAATGCCAGGAATTCCAACGGTCGTTTGGGGAATGGAAAAAGAAAAAAAAGACGGTTACTTGCGAGGATCTCGTTCTGCACACACACATTTGAAAATAACGGCTAAATGCAGTAATTAATTCAATTTCACGAAAAATCGTATCTCAACTAGTGCTTGGAAAAACTATATTTCTTTTGTAGCGAACTGCAACTGCTCTGTCATAAATGTAGTTAACTACAACTACTTTTTTTTAAATGTAGCGACTACAAACTACTTTTGAATTGTAGTCGCTACTTCACTACTTTAAAAAAAAATAAATAAATAAAAGTAAAAGCAAACACCGTTTGAGGATTGACTGAAAAAATTCGATAAGTGGTTTACATTAATAAATTAACTCATTTGACTATGGAATAGAACTAGGAATTGTCTTTGAATTTATTTGTTACTTTTCCTTAGTGTTCCTTTTTTTTTTTTCTTTTTTTCTTTTTTTTTTTGCGGAATTTGTCCGTTTTAGATTTTTTTTACAATTTTTATGAATATTCGTCACAAGAAAGGATTCAAAAGTTGAAAAATTAAAAGAATTCAACCTTCATTTTTTTTTTTTAATTTCTTGCCAGGAAATAATTAAGAACATAGAAATTGTTTGAAGGAATATAAAAATGATGATGCCGAATAAACCGATTTCATCAAACAGATAGATTGTATTTCGTCAAAATGATGTATCTAAGGGGGATCTAGCTCATATTTTGATGGTTCTTATTTCTCATTGCGTCCGCTGCTGTACTAGCACCAGCGGAGTCGCACCAGTCAGAGTCAATTAAACCTTGTTTTTTTTTTCCTTCGTTCTCTCTTTTTTTTTTTTTAAATTTTTTCATTTATTTATTTATTTTACTAATTTATAAGTAGTTTCCAGAAATCGCTACAAACTACTATTTTTTCGTATCGCGCTACTCATTACTCTACTTTTTTTTTAAGTAGTACGCAGCACTACGAACTACTAAAAAATGTAGCTACTATAGTAGTTTCGCTACTTGTAGCGCGCTACTTCTGACCACTCATCTCAACATGTGTGATTGAAATTGCAGCTGGTTTGATATGAGCTGTAAATAGCTAAGTAAAAGCTGCAACTCCAAACAGGGGCGCCACCTGATTTAAAGGGGGAGGGGGGGGGAATTCTCAATTTACCGCCTTATAAAATACCTGCACAGAAAAAAATGAATGCTGTTTTTACAGTGTAATGCAGCTAATTTTGTACTAATAAACTGCCAAATTGCTACTTTTACAGTAATAAACAACAAAATTGCTAATTTTACAGTAATAAACTGCCAAATTGCTACTTTTACAGTAATAAACTGCCAAATTGCTAATTTTACAGTAATAAACTGCAAAATTGCTAATTTTACAGTAATAAACTGCCAAATTGCTACTTTTACAGTAATAAACTGCCAAATTGCTACTTTTACAGTAATAAACTGCCAAATTGCTAATTTTACAGTAATAAACTGCCAAATTGCTACTTTTACAGTAATAAACTGCCAAATTGCTACTTTTACAGTAATAAACTGCCAAATTGCTACTTTTACAGTAATAAACTGCCAAATTGCTAATTTTACAGTAATAAACTGCCAAATTGCTAATTTTACAGTAATAAACTGCCAAATTGCTAATTTTACAGTAATAAACTGCCAAATTGCTAATTTTACAGTAATAAACTGCCAAATTGCTAATTTTACAGTAATAAACTGCCAAATTGCTAATTTTACAGTAATAAACTGCCAAATTTCCCGTTTTTACAGTAATAAACTGCCAAATTGCTACTTTTACAGTAATAAACTGCCAAATTGCTAATTTTACAGTAATAAACTGCAAAATTGCTAATTTTACAGTAATAAACTGCCAAATTGCTACTTTTACAGTAATAAACTGCCAAATTGCTACTTTTACAGTAATAAACTGCCAAATTGCTAATTTTACAGTAATAAACTGCCAAATTGCTACTTTTACAGTAATAAACTGCCAAATTGCTACTTTTACAGTAATAAACTGCCAAATTGCTACTTTTACAGTAATAAACTGCCAAATTGCTACTTTTACAGTAATAAACTGCCAAATTGCTACTTTTACAGTAATAAACTGCCAAATTGCTAATTTTACAGTAATAAACTGCCAAATTGCTAATTTTACAGTAATAAACTGCCAAATTGCTAATTTTACAGTAATAAACTGCCAAATTGCTAATTTTACAGTAATAAACTGCCAAATTTCCCGTTTTTACAGTAATAAACTGCCAAATTGCTACTTTTACAGTAATAAACTGCCAAATTGCTAATTTTACAGTAATAAACTGCCAAATTGCTAATTTTACAGTAATAAACTGCCAAATTGCTAATTTCACAGTAATAAACTGCCAAATTGCTAATTTTACAGTAATAAACTGCCAAATTGCTAATTTCACAGTAATAAACTAAAATTGCTAATTTTGAAGAATATTACCGTGTATTTTACAGTTTTAACTGGAACCTCGACTGCCAGTATTATACTGTTGTTTTACAGTATAATACAGCTAAATTTTTCGGCAATAAGCTCTAAAATTGCTAATTTTACAGTTTATTACCGTGCATTTTACAGTTTTAAAGTTGAACCTCTGCTGCCAATATTATACTGTAAAAACAACAGTTCGTTTTTTTTTTCTTTTCTTTTTTTTTTTTTTGCAGTATAATTACTTCATCACAAAACAAAAAAGATGTGACGAAAATGAAAATAACGACTTTAAACGCTTTAAACTCTTATTACTTGTTTTTTGTAAAATTAACCTGTTTCCATCATGTTTTCTGACTTCACAAACGATTACGTGCATTTTTCCGCGCATAAATAAAACGAAAAAAAAAACGAAGCTAGTTAACAAGAGCGCAAGAGTGCGCAAGCGCGTGAAAGAAGTCCGCGTCAACACTTATAAATTTGAAAACAAAATTGCAGACGTCTGGCTGTTTCACTTTCAAAAGTGCTCAAAGAGACGGGGTATAGTTTCCACATTTACTTAATATGACTTTTTCGTAAACGAGCTTCAAGGAGACTCCTAACAAGAAAAGAAGCTTTCACAATGACTTGTATATTGATCATCTACATGGAATTACTTTTCCGTAACATCTGCAAGGCTCATGGTCATTTTAACTTATTTTAGAAGAAATCGTTTGGAATAAATTAAGGCTGTGAATGTTGAAGAGGAGTAACAACACTTAATTAAAATGTTGTGGCTTTAGTGAAAAAAATGAATAAAAAAAATTTAATTTGATGTAAAAAAAATTAAAAATGAAGTGGACGCAAAAATTAAATTGCAAGTATTTGCTATTGACGGTTAACAAAGGCAGGGCTAATTCAAAGAAGACCCCCCGCCCTCCCCGCGGAAAAAAAAACCGGTTAAGTCCTCAGCATGACTCCTCCCCCTGTTTCAAAAAAAAAAAAAAAAAAAAGTTAATTTCTATCCGTCCTCTTAATTCAAGAAATTCATTTGCATTGCACTTTCTTGTTTTGTACTATAACGATTCGGTAAATAAAATTATTCATGTACTTTTTCTGAGACTAACACTAAATCATAAAATGAAGACTAAACACTAAGTCTAGTTAGTAAGGAGCTTAATAGTGAGCTTATTCTTCGCATTTTCACGTTACATTCTGAGCAGAGCCTGGAACGCTGTTTTCCCGCATTTCTTCTAATCATTTCCGTCTGATATTTTCCAAGAAGCTATTCTCTTGAGAGGTGGAGTTAACGAGTGCTTAACCTTGCCCATATTTCAGCAGCAACTATTGACTGAACTGAGCTCAATTCTAGATCGTTAAAATGGAATTTAGAAACAGCCCTGTGTTCTATAACTAAAGTTACAACAGCCAGGTTTAGAAATTTAGAAGCTCTGAGACAACTTAAGTATTGATGTTTCACTAAATAATTTTTATTTACTTTATATTTTATTTCCGTTTAGTTAGTTCATCATCCGAATGAATTAGACAGTAAAATAAATGAATAAATAAACATAAAAAATAATTCAAAAAAAAAAAAAAAAGTCATTGATAGCAGTATTCATTTCAAAAGAAAAGTAAATTATAGTAAAAGAACAAAATAAATAAATATATTTTTTGTTGAAAGAATTAGGGTTGATTACGAGAGTATTAAACATACAGAATATTCATGGCAAAGATCAGGCAGCATAGGTTGTATTATTTTACAGCCCTCTGAGACCTATAATCGTTGGATAAATTTGGACTCGGTCATTAAAATTTGTTTTTATTACCTATTTTCAGTTCTAAACCTTGCAAAAGTTAGCCGCATGAAAATATAACCAAAAAGAAACCTAACTTACATTTAAATGTTAAATCTGGGCCTCTATTTGTTTTTTTCCAGATCATTTGTTTTGAAGAAAAGAGCAATCTTTTTTTTTTTTTTTTTTTTTGTAGGAGTCAGCGTTCTATTTTTCAAAAGCAAAAAAGGAAATCTAAAGTTATATACCACTTTTTGGCGTTCCTAGAACACGGGGAATACATCTACCTTCATTTTAAGCTATGTGGTCTCGCTAACAATAACGTAAAACTTCTCCCAACTTTTTCCCCGAAAAAAAGTCAAAAATACAAAGAAAAGCATTAAAGGCAATCCGCTGCCTAAAAAACTGCACCTGCAACGCATTCTATAAATGGGATGCATGCGAAAACTAAAAATACAAAATCGAGCTAGACAAAAATTTTTATCGATTGAGACAGTAGAGAACAAATTTTTCGCTCTCCGTATGAAACAATGATTTCCAAGAAAGGAAAAGGTTTAAATCCTTGAAACGAATCATTGCTTTCATGCTCGCGCGCTACCCCCTTCGCCTCAATCTATATTCTTTTCCTCTATCGCGAATCTACGTCGCTCGTACGGATTCGGAGGAATGGGAAGAAAACGCGCCAGCGTTGCCATGGTAACGTAATCACGCTTGGAGGCTCGCTGGATTTGGCGATGTAATGCTCTCAAATGCTCTCAGATAAGATTAAAAACATATTTCTAGAATTGTAGCCAGTGGTCGGAAGTAGCGCGCTACAAGTAGCGAAACTTCTGTAGTAGCTACATTTTTTAGCAATTTGTAGTGTAGCGCACTACTTTTAAAAAAAAAGTAGAGTAGTGAGTAGCGCGATACAAACAATTAGTAGTTTGTAGCGATTTCTGGAAGCTACTTTTAAATTTAAAAAATAAATAAGGAAATGAAAAAAATTGAAAAAAAAAAAAAAGAAAGCGAAGGAAAAAAACAAGGTTTAATTGACTCTGGTACAAATCTTGCACTAGTACAGCATTGGACGCAATGAGAAATACGAACCATAAAAATATGAACTGATCTTAGATATATCATTTAATTCCATACATTCTATCTGGTTGATGTCATCGGTTTATTTGGCATCAAAATTTATATATTCCTTCAAATAATTTTCATGTTCCTATATATTCCCTGGTAAGAAATTAAAAAAAAAAATTGAAGGTTGAATTCTTTCAATTTTTGAATCCTTCCTTGTGGCGAATATTCGTAAAAATTGTAAAAAAATTTAAAAATGACAAATTTTAGCAAAAAAAAAGGGGGCACAAAAAGGAAAAGTAACAAATAAATTCGAAGACTTTTAAAAGTTCTATTCCATATTAAAATAAATTAATTTATTAATGTAAACCACTTTTCGATTTTTTCCGTCAATTCTCAAACGATGTATGCTTTTTATTTATTTATTTTTTGAAAAGTATCGAAGTAGCGACTACAATTCAAAAGTAGTTTGTAGTCGCTACATTTAAAAAAAAAGTAGTTGTAATTGTAGTTAACTACATTTATAACAAAGTAGTTGTAGTTCGCTACAAAAGAAATGTAGTTTTTCCAACCACTGATTGTAGCTGTGTATCTATTACAGGCCAGTCATTTCGAATTTTTCAGAGTTTGGGGGTCAAAGGTTATATACTTAGTCTTGGTGTAAATTGTGCCAAAAATCAGCAAAGCAAACATTGAGTTCCAAAAGTCAGGGGAGGTGGCGCAGTTGACCCTCTATGATGGCCTGCTCCATTACAGAACAAGTTCATTGAAGAGGGTTAAATTGTACAAAATCACTGCGAAAAAACACTCAGTCAAATGTTAACACATTGATTTTCTAAAGACAGTGGGGGAGGGAGGTGGATATACCCCATATAATCTCCTTAAAAAAATAGGCCTGCTCCATTACAGAACACTTTTATTGAAGGGATATTTTTTATAGTCCCAGTCCCTTTGAATACGCACCTCCACGTATTTGCCTCTGATTAAGGGACAACCCGTTTAACAATTTAAGCCCCGACGGGACTCAGAAGTCCCGCCTATATTAATTTAGTATTATGAATCCAAAATGGCTGTAATATTCTGAAGCTTTAAAGTACCACTTCTTGTACATAGCTGAGAGGCCGACAGATGGTACCAGGTAACTGCAATCGGAGATTTTCATGGGGGCCCTAAGGCGTAGGGGGCTTTAGACCCCCAAAATTTTCAATTTTTTTACTGGAAAAATATGTGTTTTGATGTATTTTTAACTTAAAAAACCGAAAAAATTAAAAAAAAATCATTAACCCGTTCATGCCTAGCGTCCTTTTTTAGGGACGGTCCAAAAAAGGGTCTGAATTTCCCGAAATGAACATTTCAACTAAATAATAGGGTTCAATTAGTACCTTGGTACTGTTTCAATTCGTTATTAACAGATTGCAGCACATAACCATTGTAAAGTTTGTTCTGTAGCAGTTTTAATGTGATCTTTATCAAAAATCACATCGTCCACAATCTCAAGAAAAAAAAGCTGTTTCCAAAGTCATTCCCAGCTTCCCAGTTTATGTTCATTGCTGATTTTATTTATTCTTATAAAATGTCTTTTTAAATTTTATATAGTAGGCAGAAAATTTTTTTTGTACAAAAAGTATGTACCCTCTGGGGTCTATAGTAACTTTTAAGGGACAATTTTTCTTTCCTTAATAAAAAAATTATTTTTGACATAATATTTTTTTTGTTATTTTTCCTGTCCATTAAACACTGTTTGTAACCAGCATACAAAGTATCTTTGAAAAAAAAATATCAGGCATTAATGGGTTCATAACTTAATTTGGGACATTAAGGGTTAAGAGAAATTAGAAAAATAACAAGTAAGTAAACAGATAAGTAAAAAATATTGAATTTTCTGGAATTCAAGATTTTAGAACCCAAAGTTCGGATTAATGGGGTGCGGATAACCAAAAGTTTGATTCACGTTTGCTTTTCAAAGAGGTTTTGAACCGCAACTATCTTCTATTTCATCTTTGGAAAAGAATTTTGTAGAATTAATTACTATGGTGGTATTTCCTTATTTCGTATTTATTTCTCTCCACCGAAACGAATTTCATTCTGTCAAAAAAAGGTCAAGGAGTACTTTCACTCCTAAAAAACAACCCAAGCAATATCTCCGGCTACAGATATGTTGCAATCCGAGGCAGCCAAATTCGAACTAAAAGTTTTCTAACTTGGCGAGCTTCAATTTCTGCCAACCCTGTGATTTTTCTCTCTAACGAAGAATAAGAAACGTTTCTGAGATCTGGCAACTTCCGCTTCGGCCTCAGCTTCTCCAAAACTAAGTGACATCACTATTTTAAATTTTTGTTATGCACAATTCTATGATATCAGGGATTTCTGAAACTGGGGGAAAAAAGGGAACGGGGGAGGGGGAAATTTTACAATGTTTTTGAATTCTTTTCGAGCGCGCGCATAGAATAGGAAAGAAAATGGTTTTAAGACATATTTTTTTTTTCCTTTTTCGTTTCAAACCAGTGATGACTGCAGTTTTTACAAAGTCAGAACTCATTCCAGCAGTGTCGTCGTAATATATTCATTTTGGAGAAGTAATACTGAAAGTTCTTACGTGTAAAAATGATTACAGTTTGAAGCAAGGACCCGCTTCCAATTCTGGTTGAGAATCCTTTTAGAGAGAAACCATTGATGGGGGGGATTTTTATAATGCTATAATGTTATGAGATATATGAGTCATATCTAACTTAGAAGAAAAAAAAATATTGCTCCGATTAAAAATGTCATTTTTGTACAAAAAAGAGATGTGGCAGAAAAGTATGTCTAACATTAGCCTAAATTTATGTATTATATCTACTTTGTATTGAGTGCGTTGGTTGCTGGAATAAGCTTTTCTATCATATCCGAAAAAAAATAATAATAACAATAATAAAGTTAATTTTTATAAAGTTAAATGAATGTAAATATTGCATGTCTAATGAGATGCTATTTTAAGGTACCGCGATATTATTTCAGTTCAGATTCATTCTCTGAAAACAAATCTCATCATAACTCTAATGTTTGGTTCGTGGTCTTTTTTTCAAAAAATATTTTGAGAATTTTTCTTCATCCTTTTCATATTAGTACGTTTTCTACCATTTCATCCTTGATTTGACAGGTCTTCTACCATATTTGCCTTTTCTAGGTCTTTATTTTAATGATTGTCATATTATAAAATTAAAATTACTTCAGTTACAATAAAAGAAAGAAATTCGACAAATAATTGAGCAAAGTAGATATGGGTATACAATCTTTCTAATTTTACTAACATATAAGAAAAGCAAGTTTCGGTTGTGTTCAGTTTGACCAGAATAATGCATTAGCAGAGTTTCCCAAATGGAGGACCTCGGGGTGCGCGAGCTCCTGCCAAGGGATAGGCGGTGCTATCCTGCTAAAGCGTAAAAAGTAGTCGAAATTGAAAAATGGATAACAATCTTGATTTAAAACGAAAGCACATTTATAGGGAATAAAAAAGGTTATTGTTAATGTACACTCAGGGCACAGCAAACCCACCAGAACCCTCGATTTTAACACATATTTGACCCCTAATTAAGTTTCGAATGGATTTAAACTTCCGTAGCTCAAAACAGTAACGTTAAGAAATGAAAACTAGACAGAAGCTGTAACAATATACAGAGCAATGTAAATTTAAAGAAATAAAAGATAACCGCAAAAACACATTAGAAAGACAAAAATTAAATGTATCTATTGAAGATTTTCCGGGGAAGGGGGGCTACGAAGTGAGCAATTCTTGGTAGTTGGTCCGTGGTGGTCTGGACTTTGGGAACCACTGCATTAGCAGATAATGGTTCAAATGAATAACAAGGGAATGATTGCAAGTTAAGAAAAACTTCTTTCATTTGAATTAAAAACATTTTTTATACAAATGAAATTTCGTAAGTTTGCAAATGGTTATACCATGTAACAGAACGAAATGGAGCTGTTTGACTCGAATTAAACTTCCAGAAATTGAACTCCTCTCTCAGTAACCATTTTAGTAAAACAATTAAAGAACACATTAACATAAAAAGTGAAAGTAAAAAATAAGTAATTTTGTTTATGTTAATGACGGATAGCACAGGGGAGATGAGCTTGCAACAAGACAAATAACTGTTTTGCCTAAAAAAAGACATAGCATATGATTGCTCCTTGGTTCTATTTAAAAATGTCTAAAAAATAGAATTAATTTTAATTTTGCACAGTATTATTTATGTAAATAAATGACTGATAAACACAATGTGCTATTAAAAAGTAATTGAATGATTAATTTAAATGTTTCCCTGTTCTACAAAAGTTTCACTTCGCATCGTTTGTCTTTATGACACACAGTTTCCTTTTTGTTCTACTGAAAATAATAATCTATTTTTAACACATGGGGGTTATTTAAAGAAAAAAATTAAAGATTTTTTCGTGCTTGAGGCCTTTTTAATTTGAGGAACTCACTTCGTTTTGTCTTGTCCATATGAAAATAAGACTCTGACTACATTTACTCTCCCTAAATGAGACAACTTTTTTGTTTCTTCCACAAAATGATTTATGAATTTACTACTAACTTAGTAGTATATTTAAGAAGTAGTAAAATCCACGAGGTTACTGGTATTTACTGTATACGGTAATTTTTATTAACCATTAAAGGAAGGAAATAAAAACAAGCTTAATTTTTTTTTTTGATATTAACATAAATATTGCATAAACGAATCCGCATATACTTAAAGGTCTAAAACTTGTTAAGTCTACTTCATGTGCCTTTTTTTTCATTTCTTGAAATAAAGTGTTTTTAAATACAAGTGAGCTGTACATATTATCATGTAGTATTTTGTTCCCATAAGTCCCGATTTCGGTTTTCTATAAGCTTGAAAGTGAAAAATCTGCGTTAAAAAATATTTTTCTTCTTAACAGAAAAATGTTTACCATGTCCAAAAAGAAAAAAAAGAAAAGAAAAGAAAAAGAGTAAGAGTAAAAAATAATCTTTTATTTAAACTTTTTATCTAAAAAAATAACCAGTTTTTCTTGCCCTAAGTAACAAAAATACCTTCAAAACACCAATTGCTTTTTTTTTTTTTGGGGGGGGGGGGGGGTCAGTATTGCATCATAATATGACTTTCTTTGTTAAAGCACGAGAATTTTTAAAACTAACTTTTGCCTGAATTATAACAATAATTTAATTTTCTGCATCTTTTTGGGAGAGATAATTTGAGTCATCCTTTAATCTAAATATTACCTTTAATCACCAGGAAACCATTCTCCCTTTTATATTCCATCTCGTACATTTAAGCATTGCACATCAGCCCTAGAATGAAAAAGTTAAAATAAATAATACTCATAATACAAAATAATGATTAGATCCTAAGTTAAAATTGAAAAGAAATACATGAAAGATGAAATAAATTTCTTTAAGCATTTCTGAGTAACAAATACGTATTCTTGAATAAATTTGCATAAAACAGAAATTACATATCAAGAAAATTTTAATTTTTTGTTGCCGCAGCTTTCTTCACTGACACTAAAATTGAAAGACCTCTTTAAAATTTCTTTTTGATTTATTTTGTAAATAAATTGTTCCATAATTTTCCCAATATCGTACACAAAAATGAATGCAATTTAACTTTCTTGCTGCAAGTTTTTTTTTTTAAACTTTATCTTGCGTTTTTAGTTGAAAGTATTACGGAAGATAATTTTAAATCTCAATGAGTTTTTGTAAAGAACCAAGAACATTTTAGATTTTTAAGGAAATGGTTGTAAGCAAAGTCTCCTCTTAAAAAAAATAATAATACATAAACTTTCATTTAAGTTTTTATTTAATGAAACTCTTATATAATATTTTCAATTCATGTTATTTATATTCAATGAGCAATTATATTTTGTGTTGGGCAGAGTGAAGAAAAATATTTTCAAAGTTTCCAGGGTTAAAGATTTTAAGCTACATACAGCTTTTTTTTAGAAAAAGAAAATAACCTTAACGTATACCAAATTCTTTTTTTTCCTAACAAATCTTATTTTTATTTCTCTAGGAACAAAACTGCAAAATAAAAAAAAAATCTTTCTTAAAATAACTACATTTTTAATAACTTTCCTTGTCCACAAATTGACCAATAGATCATAATAGCTCAATTTTTAACTGCTGCGTTGACTATATTTCCTAATATTTTCATTTACTACGCTCATTCACTTCATTCAAAGCACAAATGAGGTGAAATGAATAAATTTAACTCATGTTCTGAACCTAATTTTAAAAAATATATACTAATGGTTAGATATTAACCCTCTAACTGCTCAATTTTCTTAACGAATTCGCTTAAAAATGTGTGTGTGTTTTTTTTTTTTTTTGTAAGAAAAGGCAATATGAAACGTATGTACCAAATGTCCTCACATTACTTTACAAATTACTCTTTCTTTCACAAATCTTATAACAAGGTTCAAGGAAAAGTTCTACTTCATGTTCTTTACGCCAAATTCGAGCAACATTACCTTTTTTTTTTCCACAATTTTTTCGACCAACAAACAACGCAACTTTGAGGAAAATCTTTCTTTATCAAATTAGGAGGTTTCAAGCTTGTAAATTGGCCGAGAGGTCAGTGTAAATGCTTCAGAAAATTCATTACTGATATTTAAAGGATGAAATTGTGGAATAAGGTTTTAAATTGCGCCATGCTTGTGAAAATCGTGGGATGATCAGCAATGGGTTAATAATTACAATGCAGCTTCAAAAGTACGAAATAAAAAAAAATAAATAAATAAAACTTAGAAATGACTCAACAATCCTGAGATTTTTACTTCTCCAAATTATGTCACTATGCATAAAACATTGTACATTTTAATGCATCTTGAGCGGCTTTGAGTAAATATTTAAGCTTTGACTCTGAAGTATCAAAATTCAAATCCATTTAGAGCATATTTTAGAATAATAATCACAAAAAAATGTCGCAAATTGTTTAATTATTAAATTTATACGAGTAGAATAGTTTGGCAGAGAAGCCTAAAAGTGGCGATTTGGCGAAAAGTGGCGAAGTTCATGCTTTGCATTTTAGTTTGAGAGTTTATTATAGTTTATATACTGTGATGGGTTAATCTTAATGATATCCGTGGCTTGGTTCTGAAAGGGTCTAAGTCAAAAATGTTAGTTTCGAGAAAAAGGCGATGAAAGATATTTGAGATTTTTTAGAATGCTATAACTTTCTTACATTATGATTCCCATTATTATTTTTTGGAATTTGTTTATTGTTTGTGTAAAGAAACATTGTTTTATCATATGAAATTTTTTAACCTGTGTTACTATTTTATGTAAATATTATGACATAGTGTGTATATGACATTGGCTGACATTATAATGGAAATGCAAGCAATTTTAGTTTGATATTAGACATTGGCCTTTGTAGAATTAGAGTTTTACTAAATTGGAAACTTTTGATGTAAATAACACAGAATGTGAAAAAATTGACATTGGCCCTTTTAGAACCAAGCCACAGATATAATCTTGGATTCTTTTCATTCTCAAAAATGAATCATATTCGTTTGAATTTAAAAGCTATTCTTTAGTACACTTATCTTTCTTTTACTTAACGTAAAACTCACATGATATAAAAAAAAATGTTATGCCTTCCGTAACCTATCACTGCAAAAAATAAACTTGATTTTAGAGTATAATTCTGGCAGCAGAGATTCCAGTTGTAAACTTTAGAATGCACGGTAATAAACTGCAAAATTAGCAATTTTACGGAATATTACTTATTGCCAGTATTATTCTGTAAAAACAGGTTTATTCTTTGCTGTGTAAAAGTGTGCACAGTAATAAAATGTAAAACTGCTAATTTTACAGTACTAAATTGTAAAATGCTAATTTTATAGTAATAAACTGAGAAATTGCTAGTTTGACAGTTCACTACCTTGCATTTTACAGTTTTAAACTGGAACCTCTGCTGCCGGTATCATACTGTTGTTTTTACAGAAAAAAAAGAAACAGCTAAATTTTACGGTAATAAACTGTAAAATTTCTGATTTTACTGTAAGAAACTAAAATATATTGCAACACTGTAAAATATACTACAGTAAAACCCTGCTATAACGAACTCTCAACGGACCGACTTGAATGATCGTTAAAAAAGAGGGTTCGCTATATCCGAATTTCCAAAAAAAAGTTAAAATTCGGTAATATGCTATAATAATGAATATCATTATCGCATATGTCTTCATTTTGTCAATGTTTTCAGTGACAAAAAAACTGTCCACTGTTTCTCTTTCTGCTTTTTGCAATTTCTTACAACCGTTTATGTTTTTTCATTAGCAGAAACGCTGGTGACAATAGATTTTGAGAGGGAAAATTTCTTGCAAAGTGAGGATTGGGTTTCGCCACTTTTTTAGGATCGTTATAGCCGATTTTTCAGGCTTTGTGAATCGTTATAAGCGTACAAAGTTACATTACTGACGCATAGTTTTAGATCGGACCAATGAAAATGTTCGCTATAGCCGGGGGTTCGACTGTATATACTGTATATATATACTGTAAAATTTTCTATTATACTGTAAAAACAACAGCTCATTTTTTGCAGTGTTGGGTTGTTTGCAAAATTTTTATAATCGATAACTAACGAGAAATTGATTTTTGACATCAATATCAAATCGATGGGTTTGAAAATCTACTCTCTCTTAATCGGTGGCCCGCATCTACCATCTGGGCGGCCTTCGGATTGACTCGAGTTCGTTCACCCTTTTTTCACCCTTTTCACCCTTGGATGGGATGAGAGGGGGAAAAAATCGAAGGCCACCCCTCTTTTTACATTCGATTTTTGTCTGGTATGGTCCGGCCCCTATCAGAGGGCAATGAAATGATTCATGACGTCATCACGCACGGTCTCACCTACTGACATAGATATGAATGCGGGCCCGTGACACTCTTCAGTCGCTGTAGTAGGACAGGACTGCTGTTCTGGTCTACGCACTGTAAAAAAAAGATGTTTATACAGTATAAAACAGCTAATTTTACAGTAATGAACTGCAAAATTGCTAATTTTACAGTAGTTAACTGTTAAATTCCTGGTTTGCAGTAATAAACTGTAAAATTGCTAGTTTTACAGTGCCAGTTTTACAGTGTTTCTGAACCGAAGACTGAATTGAATTACGTCCTATCGAATTCTAATTTTTCATCACATTTACTTCGGGGAAAAGCCGTCGTAACATTTATAGTACAGAAAGCAGGGCTCGACTAACTATAAATGAAGCCCTACACTGCAGAAAAAAGCTATTGTTTTACAGTATAATACTGGCAGAAGATGTTCCAGTTTAAAACTGCAAAATATTCTGTAATAAACTGAAACTAGCGATTTAACAGTTTATTATTGTAAACTAGCAATTTAACAGTTTACTACTGTAAAATTAGCTGTAAAATACTGCGAAAACAGCATCTGTTTTTTAGGGTAGGCCTACAATACTTTGGATGCTCCCCTCTCTACACTGTTAAAATTTTTCCTGAAATTTTACGGTAAAAGTTACTAGCATCCATGTTGCCAGTAACTTTTACCGTATTTTTTTTTCACTGTAAAATTTTACGGAAGAGAAAACAGGAACTAAAATGCGCGAGATACGAACGACAAGGATCGAACCGGGACCCATTTTTTTCACACTGCTTTACTATCCACGGTACCAGATAAAATACATCAAGAGAGTGGAAATAGGGTGTCATCTGCATCTCCCAGTAAGTCGCGTGGTGATCTATTGGCGCTGCAATCGCAATTTTTTTAACGGTACAATTTACTGTAAAAATTTTCTGTGTTGTAAACGCTACATTTTATAGTTCCATTTATCATAAGATTCCTGAATTTTTAACAGTGTATTGTTAAAGTCTTTGAGCCTTTGAGAGTCTTTGCATTTATATACATACATACATACATACATACATATATATATATATATATATATATATATATATATATATATATATATATATATATATATATATATATATATATATAGTCGGCCCCGCTTAGACGAATACTGTCGGTTCCAAGAAATATTATTCCATTAAACGGGGTATTCGATTAAACGGGAATCTTTAACATTACGTCTATGGCATCGGTTCCGAGATATTTTATTTGTATAAGCGGGGTATTCGTTTATCCGCTACCCGATTAAGCGGGGACGACAGTATATATATTTTTTAGTTGAAAATACATTAAATAATATATGTACAGAGCAAAAAAAAAATGTCAACCGCTGAAGGTCTAAGGCCCCTTACTCCTTAGGGCCCCTAAGAAAACTTGTTTCCGTTCGCAGGTACCATCTGTTGGCCTCTTAGCAAAGTACAAGGAATGGTACTTTCAAGTACCAGCAGTATTCCAGCCATTTAGGATTCATAATACTAAATTAATGTTAGCGGTACTTCTGAGTACCGTTAGGGATAAAGGGTTAAATCTTTAACTTTTAAGACTTTAAGTCAACGCAAAATAATGTTTAACTTTTTCTCCGTGTTGGGTATATGAGCAAGGGCCCTTCGGTGGCCTTCCGATAACTAAAAGTGCGGAGTATTTGTCAAAATCAGTAAAAAAGTAATCAATAGGAGATATTTTAGAGAGATATTTTTAGAGTTCATTTCAAGACTGGAAAATTATTTCAGATATATTTCAGAAGAGTGAAATATACGAAAAATAGATAAATTTCATTGAAAAAAATAACCACACACACACTTCTTCCTTTCTACGATGCTTTTTTTTTTATAATTTTTAAATGCAAAGTGTGAAAATACTTTTTATCAAATTTTGATGTTTTCGATTGAAGTTTTCGATTTTCAATTCGCGAAATAGGTTTATTGGTGCGTTAAAAAAATCTCCACTTATACATCATTTTAAATTTAACCGAAGAACATGAAATGAGAATTGAGTACAGAAACACCATATGAGTGCACGGTATCACAACAATTATAGGGTGCATAGGCAGTGAAGCAGCTACCAACCCCCCTCCCCGATGTGCCAGAGATCTAGCTCTCTGAACCATATTTTAAACTCTGAACCATATTTTCGAACCTAATACTGTATTTTGAATGCATGTAAGGACTGCAACGACCTCCCCCCCCCCCCCCACACACACACTTTGAAATTAAATTTTGGCTACGCTTCTGTGAATAAGTATTCCTAATAGTAAAGTTTAATACTTCAACGTTAAGTTTAACATTTAGAGAACATATTACTGTAAAATAGTTTTCCAATGTAATAATGATAATTTTTCTAATCTTCTTATATTTTGTTCTATTATGTTCTTTTCCTTTTTTTTCCATGTCTCAAAACATTGGTTTTACTGTTGTTTGTCGTAGATTTTTAAGACTAGTTCTGCCTGAACTTTACCACACTTTGCTCTCGGTATTTTAATTTCTTCAAAAAACAAGTTTAAATAATACCAAAACATGTGTAAACTTAGAAACTGCTTTGAACTTTTAAATTCTGTTCTGATAATTAATTGTAGCATTTATAAATGTATTTTTATACGGTAAAAATTCATAATATATTAAAAGGGTTTTGTTTCTTGTTTCAGAAAACATCGTCTGATTCTAAAAATGTGACGTGATTGATGCAGACATATCTCCAAAGTTTGCCCGTTTAGGTAATAATTTTATTTTAGATCTGATATATTTATATTTTAACTAATTTTGTTCCATTGTTACTTTAAGAATTTTTTTAAAAAGAAAATACTTAACTGATTATTGTCTTTTATGTACATATTTTTATCTCATTATTATTATTATTTATTTTACTAAGGATCCCCGTAGTGCATAGGATTATGAAAAATTATTGAAATTATTAATAAAATACAGAGACTGAAACGAATCCACCCAATAATAATAGTTACTGTTATTTATTTTTCTTTTCGTTTCTTCCAATTTCCTGCAAGTGTTAGTAGTCATTTTTTGAACTTTAAAGCTGTCAAAACTTTCTTTGCCACTCAAATATTTAATTAAAAAACTGATTATGTCGATTTTGCGCTATTAATTTTATTTAGATAACAATAAAATACTCTATATTAGTATATAATGTGTATTATATGGTATAAATAAACAGAAAATAACTATAGTTACTTTAAAAGAGTATTGTAATCATCTTGAACATTCAAATATTTTGGTAATTTCATCAAACTTATAAAGAAACTTTATGCTTGGACTCCTACTCGAGGGTTGCATACAAGCATTGTTGATGAGTAAAACATGAATGCAAAATGCAAACATAATTCACTTGTACTTCCAAGTACAATATGACGCATTTTTCCTTAATAGGAAAATTACAGCATATTACATTTTGTAATAAATTTTCTTGTGATAAACTGGTTTAATTTCAAATTAAAATTGACAATGATTCAAATCGACTTGTATCATTCTTAAACGATTATAAAGGGATGTATTCAGTTAATACGAAGCTTCAATGCACAATTATATGCATTTTTTAGCCAATGCTATAAGTTGGGCAGGAAATATTTGAAAGAACCCATATTTTTGTTGGGTAAATTTCATTATTGACAATTTTTTGATTACTCTAAAAAAGTCTACTCAAATTACTTAGCTTTAATTCAAAAGCACACATTTATATATTTTTTAATTGCTTAAAACAAATTTAATTTAAATTCATATTATTCTTATGATTAGTACAATATTTTTAATGGAAGCACAATCCTGGTAACACAAATGACCTGGTAGAACAATTTATTGCAGATTGCTAATTCATAACTGTTCTGTTTTATAATCATCATCTATTACATCTGCTAACACGTGTTGAATGCTTACGTTTAAGAAGATTTGCATCCTCTTTTTATACCAACTATTTCTGCATATTTATTTTGCCATTGGTAATTATTGCAGCGTTGTATGATATCTAAATATGCGTTCAAGCAATTTTTCTTCCGAGTGACGGATATTGTGCAAAACTGCTGATATTTATTTTTTCTTGTCGACTCGTGTATTTAAATGTCATTTCTAATTGAAAGTAAGCATTCAATCTCAAAGAAAACCGATTTAAAATCTAGCCTACGGAAGGGAGGACTTGAGATAAATCAAGCCACCACGAATGGGTTAGTTGTATTTGGAGTAACTTTACTCCAATTTTTTTCTACTTTTCAGTCTCTACCATATTTCCATAGTGTTATTGCTTCTATTCTCTAAAAACGGGAGAAAAGGTTAAAAAATTTTGTGTAGTTATCCAACATTGTGGAATAATATGAAAATAATTTAAAATGAGCTAGATTGGTTCAAATTGATCCTGCCACTTTGGGATAAATGTGGTGAGTTTTACACCACGTTTATCCCTTAGTGGATATTAAATTACAAAAGTACGTATTACAAAAAAAAAAAAAAAAAAGAAAAAGAAAAAATAAGTAAATATTAATTTAAAAAATCAGAGCTTCCTACATGTATTTTACAGCACCAAAAAATTGCTTGATTGCACCGAATATTACAATTTTGAATGATAGATTTCGACAACGCCTGCAGTTTTCTAATAGCAACTTCAGAATGACTGGACAGTATACAGTGTTGCCAACTTTTTCTTCAAAAAAAAAAAACAGAAACATGATAGCAGAGTGCAACTTTGCGCCCCTTTCTCTTGAAAACAATGTTCTTAAAAATTTGAAATGGTGAAAAATTTATCCACATAATTCAAAGTCACTCCAAATGATTCTAATTGACTTCATTTCTCTTAAACATCTTTCTTTCAAATGCCCAACTATAAATAATGCCCTTGATGGACCACTTTCAACCAGATACAATTTTTTTTTGCACCCTTTCCCATGTGCGTGTGACCCAAGGTTCGTTCACCCTTTTTTTTAACACTCAACGGTCATAAAAATGGGTGGCGGAGAGGAGGGGGGTATCAAGGTCAGGAGCAGCCTACGCGTCGTGACGTCAGCAGGCATGTAACTGCGGTCGTCATCCGAAGTGAATGAGGGCGAGGCCCCTAAAAGAGGGTTTGTTGCTACATCCACTACAACAGCAGATGCACGTGTAAGTGCTGTAGGACCTAATTAGTGACTGCACTTCTTGTTTTTAGACAACAAAATTAGTGGATGATAAATTAGTTTGTTTCAGGGGGATTGTTCCTGTAACATTTACAGCGGGTAATAGTTGTATTAAAAATATCTGCACGCGGTCATTCGCGTTAATAGTTTCTTTTTTATATAAAGGAATGAATGGAAGGTCTGGTGTTTCATTTGTTTGACAATTATTTGAAGATGTAGTAAAATCTTTGAAAACAAGTCAGAAAAGTCAAATTTCTTTACAATTGATAGTAAAATTTCTGCCAAAAAATAGTTATTTTTAACTCTACTATCCAACTGCCTTCTCATGATAGTGTCACTCAGGTAGGCTACGCCACTAAAAAATCAAATTTATATTTATGAAGATTGCGTGTGCATATCTATTCATATTTAGGGTAGGGTTGAAAGTGAAGTCCTAAATTAGAAACTTACTACTTCATTTTCTAAAGATTTCTAAAGGTATTACAATTGAATCGGCAGTTTGAAGAAAGGAACGAAGACCAAAATTTCAAAATTGGGTTTTTTCGTGATTGTATATCTCCTACTGTGGATAAACATGTTTGTGCGAATAAAAGAACAAAAACCAGGTTGGGTTTTGTTCTTTTATTCTCACTAATACGTGTATCCACAGTAGGAGATATACAATCACGAAAAAACCCAATTTTGAAATTTTGGTCTTCCTTCCCTTCTTCAAACTGCCGATTCAATTATGCATGCTGTTCAAAACGATATGCTATGCACATTTTATGATTTAAATGACTTGAAATGTTTATTGAATACAAAATCAAGAATTAAATATATAACACATTTGTGAAAGAAAATGATTTGTGGTGAAAAATTACTAATTTTTCTATTCATAAATGGAGAGTGTTTAAAGTCTCATATCTTCAAAACTAATGAGCTTTAAAGATTGAATTATTTTTTTTTTTGAATGGAAAAAAGGATGTAAAAAAAGAAAAAACAACCATACAGTCTGAAAGTAGTGCAGTTAATGATACACGTATTACATTGTAAAAATCCTATTGATATTGATCATTTGTATATCACCTACGAAAAAGTAGTCTGCTAATGCTGCAACTGAAGATGATATCTCCATTGAGACCTACGGTACTTTTTACCTTCCATTTCAGGGTCCCTCGTACCTTTTTTTTTTAATCCTGACCAGAAGTCGAGAAAACCTATGGTCCAATTCCATGGCCAGAGAGGTATTGATTCACTTGGAAGACTTTGTGACCACGAGCATTTTTAATGCCCCCCAGACACCCTTAGAGAAGACGGTGGATCTTTGATCTAGAATCGAGCCGGGGGACCTCCGCTTATGACTCAGACGCCTTATCAATCAGGCCAACATGGCCCCAGTTCTACAGTACTGCAGCCGCATATAAAAATATAGACATGGATGTATTCAGTGATACAAAATACAATGAGGCCTCCAGTGACGTCTTCTACGTTTGTATTAGGAATAATAAATTGTAGTAATTGTAGTAGTAACCAACCAACCATATTTTAAATGCGGAAAAGCATATATTTTTTTTTATTTTTTCGTAGTATCACTTTCTCACGGTTCTTCCAAATAACTGTTAAAACGAAAAAAAATGCGGATTTTTGATATGTCGAACTAACCGAATTCAACTGTACTAGTTTTGAGTTAGGTTTCCGCGTTGTTGCAAACAGATGCAGAAAAAACTGTTTTACAGAGATGCTCAATGAGATTTCGACACTGATGTGGGATTTCTATGGTAATTTGGTAAATGTCGAAAAACAAACCCTGGATTTGTCATATTATTTCGGAGCCAAGTCCTGTTTTTGTTCCCAAAGAAATAACCTCCATCTTTTGCAATGTCAAATCAACTTGAATTCATAAAGTTCGTAAGCAGAGAATGTGGGGCAAAGTGAAAGTTAAAATAACTAACTTAAAAAAAAATAAATAATTTGCAGACTTTTTTTGAAAATTACTGCACACAAAGAACAACATTTCATTAAAAAAAAAAAAAAAAAAACTGGCATTGAAACATTATTTTTAACTTTTGGTAGTAAATTTGTATCTTCAAATCTAAAACTTCTACTACACTGATTACTAGCCCTCCATCCCTCCCTTCCATGGACCGAGTCCCTAGTTTCCGACTAGGCTGATGTGGCCTCTAGTCGGCCCTGTTTTTTTATGGGGGGTATTTTTCTAGTAAAATATTTTTTTTTATTTTTTTTCAAAAATTATCGATCAAATGAATGAGTTAATAACAGATTTAATGAACAACGCGAATATAATAATACAATTAACAAATAAAAAAACAATAATAGTAAGTTACAACAAATGAATGAACTAAATAGTGAGTGAATAAGAAAAAAAAGTGAATTAATAAATAAGAGCGTTGTTAAATAGGGAAATGTAAACTAATGAATTCAGGGGCTAATTCACTTTGCCCCGCATGCACTTAATTAATTGTACAAAACATTTAAAATAAACAAGAAGTTCTGTCAAGAACTAAACGAGCTTACTTTCCCGTACATCGACATCAGCATTCTAGTATCTGATCAATATTCTCTTGATTATCTAAGACTGAAAATTATGTCAAACATACCTTTTCAGCACTTAAAGCTGAGTTCTAAAAGTGAAGTAGACTCCTCTCATCAGATGAAATAGACACGTAAATTAAAAAAAAAATTGGTCTCACCTTTTAAAGAATGTAACAGTTATAGTTCTTCCGTAGAAAAATTCCTCAATTGTTCTCAAAAGAAAAAAAATAAAATAAAGTACAAAGAACATCAAAACATGTTTTATCAAAGAAAGAAAAAAAAAAAAACTCATTCGTTAATAAAATGTCTCAAATTTCATTTTTAATCAGATGCCAGTAGTTAAATATTAAGAAAGAATAAAATCCACTCGTGAATGAAAAAATTTTGTTTCAAAAAAAAAAAAAAAAAAACGCCGCCAAAAAAAAAAAAATAATAATAATAAACAAAACAAAACAAATAAATAAATAAACAAAAAATCGTCTGCCCAGTTAGTCATTTTTTTTTGAGCCTGCATTTCCGCCATGTTTTTGGAGTCGGAGTCGGAATCAGTCCTCTAAGAAGATTATTCAGAAAAGTACTTTACAATACGTTATTTATCGAAACCATTTTCTTACAAAGTTAGTTTGAAGGATACCCACTTTTAAGTTCAGGATCAACATTCAATTTAAATTTCTCCGTAGGCGTTAATGTTAAAAAATTTTTCTGAACGGTTCATCATTGAACGAAAAAAAAAACGAAATTGAACGAAATTAAAAAGTAAAATGTGGGAATGGGCCTTTCTGAGATCTTTCGAAACAAAAAAAGTTTATTCAGTTCGGACGGTTCACTTAAAAGTTTTTAGGTGGGGAAAGGTTATTTGAACGGTTCAATGTTGAATGAAAAAAATGTTCAATTTTAAAATTTGAATACGGTAATAAAGTATCCTTGCCGAGATCTTTCGAACAAAAAAAAGTTTGTTTAAATCGGACTTTTCACTCAAAAGTTATTAGGGGGTGAGAGCTTGTTTGAACGGTTCAATGTTGAACGAAAAATTGTTCAAATCGAAAATTTAAATACAGGAATGAAGTATCCTTGATAAGATCTTTCCTACAAAAAAAAAGTTCGTTAAAATCGGAATGTTCATTCAAAAGTTATTAGGGGGGGGGGGGGGAACAGACCGACCGACCGACCGACCGACCGACTGACCGATGCACAGAATCACCATCTTAATACCCTACTTTCCAATTTTTAATTTTTCGATATTAATTTTACTTTTTCGTTTCTTTTTGGCTTTGTTTTGGACTTGGCGATATTTTATAGATGCATTAAGCCACTTTTAATGATTTTTTCGTCTCTTTTATTTTTAACGGGAAAGTAGGCTAAAAAATGAGCTTGATATTAAAGAAACAAATATTGCATCGAATATCGAATCTTGACGTGGCTCAATTAATACTTAAAGTGAACCTATTAATTTTGTTATAACAAACCTAAATTTTTACTTTCAGCAAAATACCGTAAATTCCAGATTATCAGCGGTTCGGATTATTCACGGATCGTTTACAATAATGTTTTCCTTTCTAACGGTGATTTTAAGTGTGTATTAATGCATATTTAGCAGTTACAAATATTTTTACATTCAATGTTTTCGCTTCTAGCTATAGTTTAAATGTATGAGGGATTGCTTTCGGGTTTTTTTTTTTAGTAACGTACTTGTATTTTTCGGATTATCCGCAGTATTCGTTTATCCGCGGTTACCTTTCAACTCTATTTCGCTGATAATCGGGAGTTCGCTGTATTGCAATTTAAGTGTCAAATTTTGAAAATTGTTTTTCCTAACTGGAATAGAGTATATGTTTCACTACATGTCACACTACATTGTGCAAAAATGAATGTTGTTTTTACAGAAAATACAGGTAATTTTATAGTAATAAACTGTACAAAATGCTAATTTTGCAGTTATAAACTGTAAAATTGCTAACTTTACGATACTAAATTGCAAAATTGCTAATTTTACAGTATTTTACCGTGCATTTTACAGTTTTAAACTGGAACCTCTGCGACCAGTGTTATATTGTTGTTTTTACAGTATAATACAGCTAAATTTTAAGGCAATAAACTGTAACATTGCTAACTTTACAGTAAGAAACTATATAATTGCTAGTTTTGCAGTTTGTTACTGTGCATTTTGCAGTTTTAAATTGGAACCTCGTCTGTCAGTATTATACTGTAAAAACATCAGTTCATGTTTTGCAATGTACACAATCAAAATATTGCTAGATAGGGGGCGCTAAAACATAGTTTTCATTTTTCTCCATGTTCCCCTTACTTTTACATCAAATATCCAAAAAATATGTCATGTAAAAAGTAAAATAGGTGGCGCAGGATGCAACTCGGGAAAGGCTTTTCTTAAGAAAAAGAACGGAATTTAAAGTCGAATTCGAGCTCTGGTTGCTAGGCAACGGAATCACCTCTGTTTAGAAATTGCATATGTTTAAGTTCTTTCGGGTCATCTGCATCTCCTTATGCTGAAATCCGGCCTCTTTTTGAAGGCTGGCTCAATACAGATGCATCATCCTGCAATCAATGGCTTCAGCTTTCTCGGAAAGGGTTGGGCAATACTTGGAGCAATTAAGGGATGTCTCTCTTACTTTAGAGGATAGTATGGAATGTGGATTATAATACGAATCTTTGGAAGTAATTGACATGGGAGGCTGGTTTGAAACATTTAATCATCCATTGCAAAATATATAAAAATGTGCAATCAAAAAAGAAAGAGAAAATATGCCAAAAATAAATATGAAGTATTACTGGAAATCAAAAGAAAAAAAATGAACGAAGATTAAATTATGTAAGAATTTCCGGCAGAAATATCGATTGAGTTCAGAACATCTTAAATTAAGCCCTACGGTAGATAATAATAGCCTTTATTACCGCCTATAAAATACATAAAATGAGAAATTTTATTTCTAAATAATTTATGTAACAATTTGTTTAAATAGATTTCTTCTTTTTTTTGTACTAAAAAAATATAAGATTTTTTTTCTCAGTTCAAATTTGAACGAATTAATAAATAAATTGACTAAAGGGAATATTTTGTGGAAATGTTTGCGTTGTTATTAATGTTGTTAAGATTTGCAGTTAATTAATATCTTTTGCTTAGGTTTTCAATTAGAATTATTCAACTAAACCCTGCTACATCTAATTGGATGGCTAACTATTTGTAATGGAATACCTTAATCATTTGCTAAATTTGAATTGATTTAAATAAAACTCTTTCTTCTTATTTCTTTCAGGAAAAAAAAGAAGACGGAGCTAGAAATAAAATGAAAATTACTAAAAGTAAGAGGCAAAATGAGATGATATGAATATCAGTATTAATGTGTGGTTATTTTTCCTTCAACCAGAACTCAAATCATGTAATTTTTTTTTTATCATAATTGAATCGTTTGGAGGATGAAGGGGCTATGGGTACCTTTTTTGGAAAATACAATTTGGGCAAAGATAAGCAATGGATACAGGTAAGCAAATAAAACTTGGTACATTAACCCATTTATGCCCAGTAGCCTAAAAACGGGACGCTTATTAGTTACTGCATACAAAACCTGTAATGGGTATATCATTTTACTAAAGCTGTTTTTCACAAGTTAAATAGTCCTGCTTCTTGAGAAAACCAGTTAGAGCCACTATTTGGCCATCAGAATTTATTTATTGACCGCTATTTTCAGACGAATCAGTCAAGCAACGATCCAGCATAGGTAGCCACAGAAAGTAAGTTTTTTTTGCGAACTTATTTTTCATAAAATTAAACTATTTAAAATGATTTGCTTAAAATTGATCACAGATGCCTTCTGTAATGTTACTTTGCAAAAGTCAAGTAAGTTCGTATTTTGCTCACATAAATGCAAAATATCCCATAAACAAAACGTTAAATAACTTAATAAATATGGCAACGGCGAACTATTTTAAGCCTAAAATGTATGTAAACCATTCCAAGTAAGAGTTTTAAGCCGATAAAAAATGAAAAAAATTGTTAAAAAAAACTTAGGCATAAATGGGTTAAAAAATAAATGTCAGTAGGCCAACTTTATAGGCTCACTTAACGACAAAACCAGGAAAAAAAAGCTACAATTGCAGCAATAAAACTTCGAACTTAAATTGCTCTAAATTTAAGTTTTGTTACATAATCTCTTCATCTCCCAAGCCCTTCAATTACGTTTTTCAAAAGCTGTAATATGGCAATGAAATACACATCATTGACAAGCAACTCATCGGCATAAAAAAACTAAACTAACTAAACATACAGGGTGTCCACTCCAATCGTGGACCAATAGCTAATTTCTAAACCGTTAGAGATAAGCATATAGTTTATTTAGGAAAAAATCTCCAAATTACGAAAGGAATTTTGGGTCCATTCAATGTTTTTCAAAAAATCAAATTTTGAAAGAGTTACGAAATTTAAATTTTTATACAGCCCCCCAGTCCTATCAATCATATTTAGTAAAACATTCTTGACACTGTAACGTTTAAAACTAAAAAAAAATCACTCTTCTACCACAAAAATTGACCGAGTTATGACGTTTTGAAAAATCAAGATTTTGAAGGATTTCGCATGCGGTCCCTTAAGCGATCTCTCGATGACGTCAAGAAACAATGCAAAATCTTGATTTTTCAAAACGTCATAACTCGGTCAATTTTTGTGGTAGAAGAGTGATTTTTTTTTAGTTTTAAACGTTACAGTGTCAAGAATGTTTTACTAAATATGATTAATAGGACTGGGGGGCTGTATAAAAATTTAAATTTCGTAACTCTTTCAAAATTTGATTTTTTGAAAAACATTGAATGGACCCAAAATTCCTTTCGTAATATGGATATTTTTTCCTAAATAAACTATATGCTTATCTCTAACGGTTTAGAAATTAGCTATTGGTCCACGATTGGAGTGGACACCCTGTATTTAGACGTAAATCAGAACACCATTGTCACAGATCCACATCCTAACATAGGCCTCTTCGAAACGAAAATGAAACTCACAGCCTTGAAAACCATTACTCAAACTATTGCCCCTGTGAGGACTCTTTTACAAAACGTAAGGTCACCTACGGGCCGGTCGTTGACCGAGAGGTGCCCCTTTAGGCCCCTTCGCCACCCTTTTGACACGTGTTTTACCCCCTTCTTTCCCCAGAACTCACGGCCCGGTACATATCGCGTTAGGCAAATCGGAACATTTAATGTTCAGCTCTCAAAGTCTATGAATGGGATAAAGCAGCTATTAAGGTATGTGGTTTGGTTTTTACACTTCAAAAATTGTCGAAATTAAAGATGTTTGCACTGTATTTGGAGTTTATGACTTAAAAAATGACTTCCGTAAGAAACTAAAACTTTAAGAAACTAAACTTTCCTTGTTGAGCTTGTTACAAAAAATTATATGCCGAATTTTCTTAGTTAATGGTTCAATCCCTTTCAATAGATGCGACATTGTTACCCATATATTTGTGCTTTATTCCCTGAATTTGTAACTTTGGTCTTTTATTTTGTATATTCGCGGAAAAGAAATTATTATGCATCATACTATGAAATATCAACTTACCATAAAAAATGTTTCCCTTGAAAAACAATGGTACATGTTGCGGGCGTAACTGTAGTATGGTCACGCCCGAAACACGTACACATCGTTATTCTGTAAATATAATGAAACTTTTTAGAACGTTGAAACTATAGTTATTTACATTCGAATATATTACAATTAAAAGTCTAAGTTTTGAAATTCATAGAATATCAAGTGCAAATATATCTATAAAATGCCTCATTTGCAAATGGATGAAATAATACGTGATTTTAATTTTTAATTACTACATTTCATGTATCTTTATCTAAATTTTAATCTGTTGAAAACTCCAAATTACTTTCAATGAACTACTTACTTCAATAAATACAAAAACACACACACAATTCATTTTTAAAGCATTCACAGTTATTCTTATTTTGTTAATTTTAAAATTCTTTTTCTCTTAGTAATATTCGACAATAACTACCTTTTATTATTCGGATGAACTATTGAACATTTATAAGTTTTAACATTTATCACTGTATGTATTTTTTATTTGTAAAGTGGAACGAAAATCAATAGTTTTATCGATCACACTAATGTTCCTTTTAAACATATTTTCATTGAAATATTGAAAATCAAGAAAGCTTTTGAAAGTTTGTTTGAAATTCAAAAAAAAAAAAAACAAGGAATTTAATTATGTGTTAATGTAATTAATAACTCTTTTTGTTGCTGTTCATTTAGAATAATTAAGAGAATTTATTAAGGTAATTATTGCTACCCCCTCATTGATTCCCTTCTCCATTATGACTTAACATCTATTTATGGAAAAAAACAAACAATACATTAAAATTAAAAATAATAATAATAAAGGGGAAGAAGTAAATCTTTACTCTATTTCGAAACTTTCATAAATTAATAGACTTTTATAGGTCAGAAAATATGTTTGTGCGTACAAAAATTCACTTTTGTATGTGTTTTTAGAAGTATTTAAATGACAAATCATAAAAGTACGAAACTGAAATGCAATGAATTTGAAGTTGCAACCTTAGATTATGAGGGCGACATCGGTATTTTATAGAGCAGTATTTATCTACTGATTATCCATAGAAAATGTTCAGCATAACATATCTTTACGCTCTTTAAATGCATAATTTCTCTATTTGAATGGTAATAATAATTTCTAATGGGAAGTTCATACAGCTTAATTAAACGAGCAAGTTCTTATCTTATAGAGATGTGTGTACTTATTTGGTATTGAACGATTAAATAACAAGCAGTATCGTAGTTGGCTCAGTTCTGAGTTAAAAAAAAACAATATTATTAAACCTTAGCCTCACGAATTAAAAATAAATAAATTAATTAAAATGAAAAATTTAAATAGGAGAGAGAGAAAAAATAACTTCTATAAAAATATTTCGATCTTTAAAAATGTACCTGCACTTTTTACAGTTGTCTGTACTTTATGAGTAATTGGGCTGCAATTTTAAATGAATGCTCTATTTTTACAGTTCAGTATGCAACTTTTGCGTGATGCTTAACATAAGCTTAAAATATTTATTGGCTTAATGTATCAATTATATCGAGGAGAAATGTCAAAAAAGATAAAGTTATTTGTCGACAGTAATTTTCTCAGTAGAGAATCTTTTAATTGCAAACATTAGAAATCAAGCTAAAAAATAGCGGATTGATTTTTAACAGATAATTCTGGTTCGGTAAAAATTTGAGAAGCTGCTTGACTTAAGGAGTTTTAACTAAGACTTCGCGAATTTTGTGCCAAATTGCAAAATATATGTACACTACAGATTTATACTTTTAAAAGCATTTATTTATTTTGTCTTAGAAAACCATTGTTTTGAAAAAAAAAAGTCTTTTAAATTTTGAAATTTCTGTCAGTCCGCAAAATTGATATTTTGAATTTATATATTATCTCTTTTATTTATAAAAAGAAATTTTTTTTGAAATCATTCTTAAAGTCAACCTTCATAACTCCTACTGTCTATAAATCGTCTTTACTATTAAAAAAAAAGAGAGAAACATATACTTGGAAATATTTATGCACGATTACAGAAGAATTAGGCTTACATATTTTTACTGCTTAAAATAAAAGCGTTTTTCCTAGTTCTTTGAACTGTTAGGGGGCCCTGCTCCACATCAGCGTAAAACGCGACCGAAACCGATGGCAGAAACCGACAATCCGGGTACTTTCCATAGGAACACTATGTAATCCGTTTTACGTTTCTACTTTATTTTTCTGCTTTACGTCAATGTAGAGCAGGGCTCTTATAGTTATTGACTTTCTAAATGAGTATTTCAAAACAAGATTTCGAAAAAAAATTCAACCTGTTTTGAAATATTAGTAAAAACTCCTAATATAGTCGACGCTCGTTATAACGACCACACGTTATAAAGACCGTCCTAATATAACGACCGGTGAGAAAACCCCCGACTGTATCCCAATATACTCTATGTTTTGGCTCTTGTAGCGACCACTCGTTATATAGACCGTTTTCTGTAGGACGGAGACGGTCGTTATATCGAGCGTCGACTGTATATGTTATCAAGTCTGTATTGCTTGCAATTGTTTTTACTACAACATACGTATGTTACTGTTTTAAATCATCAGATGACATTAATAATAACAAAAATAACTAAAATTAGTTCCTGGTTATTTTACATTTATGTAACACTTGGACATTTTTGTAACATACATTTTTTGAAAATGGAAATCAGTTGTTTCCTTTGACGAAATCTTTCAATTTAACCCTTTTGGTTTGCTCATATGCTAAAAAATTTAGATAATTAGTAATTGGACGAGATACGATGGAGAAAACGAGGCTTCTACTGCAAGAGTATGAAGCATAGCATTTGCTTTTGAACATGATGTCTTAAAATTTGAAAATTTTGATCGAGTTAAGAATTACTATTATTTATTAACTTTTTAGTTTATCTCTTGGAGATACTTTCAAACTTTGGTTAATTCTAAAGAATAGTTTACAAGAATTTCGGAAACCGTTTTTCAGAGCAAGAGAAATGGCTTTTGATTCAGACCATTCGTTCCGTTTTGAACAGGACAGTTTCGTTTTCAGGTAACCTTTTCCGGTGTCCACGCAATAGTTGCAAGACTGAAATGTCCCGCTTTTTTCTGAAGTGACAATATAGAACACTGGAAATATGTAACCGAACGTCGTTTGGCGGAATTATATCAGCGTTTTCATAGCCGAAAATTTATTCAAACTTTCGTATAATTATCGAATAGGTTTTGTATTTTGGCAGCAGTAAGATGAGTATTTTCCCTCATGAATAATTAGTGGACTAGTGCAAACGTAGTTTTCAAATTCCGGTTCTTGAAGCAACGGTAACTAAAATCCAATTGTAGGAAATTCTACCATTAATTTCATTTCGGCTTAAAATTAGTAGCAATTGTACTGAGTCAAATATGTGCAATCTAATATATTTTCAACTTAATTCTTCTTTTTTAAGTGTCTTTTTCTGTTTTATTTTTCTATTACGCACAAATTAATTAAAAAAAAATTCCATACATATTTGTAAGTAGTCCTGTTTTGGAAGAGAAAAAAAAAAGGTCACTTTACTTGTAAGAGAAAAACTATTGTTAACTTTAGTTGTGAGAGAACAGCTAATTTTGATGCATTTAAAAATGTGGGTGTGGGGGGGGGGGAGGGATCCGCGTAACATTGGAATGCTTGTAAGCAATTTACATTGCAAATTTTCCCATACTTACCTTGGTATTTATTGAAATGAACACTCGATACAAATGGTTCACATATAAATCCTGATGAGATTGAGTCAATAATGAGTTTTTAACTATAATATGCTTCCAATCGTGTAACCGTAACTATCCTGCTAGAAGAATTATGACGCTATAAGGAACTAAAAAAGGTTAAAATGTTTCACCAGGAAAATATTTGGTCATCGATATTGACCAGAATACCTTAATTAAAAAGACATTTCGTGCGAATAATGAAACAAAGTTTCATACAACTTTTCTTTACCATTTTACAAGGAATTTCCAGAGTGCGAAAGCCTTCATCAATAAAGATGCTTCGTTGTTGAAGTTTCGTTATTGAAGTCAAAAATTAGGCAGTAATTTTTTTTTTAATGAAGTAATTGAAAGACATAGCTATCGTTTGACTTCTCTTTACTATTTTGTAACGAATTTCCGGAGCACGAAAACTTTCATTGATGAAGATATTTCATAATCAAAGCTGTCGAGAATGTGATAATTAAAAAAAAGTGAAATATTTTCAAAACAAAGCTGACATTAAGCTTTTCTTTACCATTTTGTGAGGAGTTTCATTTTGTAAGGAGCACCTTGCACTGTAAAACATGAATTTTGTTTTTACGGCAAACTGCAGCTAATTTCATGGTAATAAACTGTAAAAATTGCTAATTTTACAGTAATAAACTGTAAAATTGCTAACGTTACAGTAAGAAACTATAAAATTGCTAGTTTTACTGTTTATTACTGTGCATTTTACAGTGTTAACTTGGAACCTCGGCTGCCAGTATCATACTAAAAGAACAATAGTTCATTTTTTGCAGTGTAAACTCACATCGGTTCAGATACTTCACGATTGTTGTGAACCAGAATATTACTGTGAAAAATGAAATAATTATAAAACAAAGCTAATGTTAAACTTTTCTGTAACTGAAAGTGGTAGATTTGGCTTCAAGCTCATTTCTTTAAGCGAAGAGATGCGCTCAAAGTAGTACTTTAAATTACACTAATCATTTTACTGAGTTTTAAATTTGGCTTTTATTAGAAGCTCATTTTTATTATCAATGTTAATTCCGCTTACGCTTTTGACGTGTTTAGTGCCAATTTAAATAATCTTTCTGAATATTTTTGCAGATGCTTTATGTACATACTAGTCAGAAGATTACGTTAAAATTAATGCAACGAACTGCACCACTTAGAATGGCTCATTTTTTTTCGCGCTAGCAGTTTGAAATGATGTTCAAATTTATGAAATAGAGCTTTATTTTTTCAATACATAGAATTAGCTGGTTTATTGTCTCTAAGCCATCAATGATTATTTTTCATTGCATTTATTATAACAGAGACAAAATACAAAAGCAAAACAAAATCTGATGCTTGGGTGGAGATTTTCTATTCTATTAAAAAGTTTTGAAATATGTTTTAGTAAAATTTTACGTCCAACTAGCTTTTACAATATTGTTCGCTGCTATTATTTTAATTACCTCTTAACATTAATAACCTATTATTTCGACTGTTTAAGTGCATTTCTGTAGTCGAAAAAGTATCGGAAGGTATATTGTATAAAAATTCAAGAGTATAGGAGACTATAAACTGAAATTTAAATGAATAAGTCACAAAATTGAAATAAGAAGTTAAAAATAGACATATGTTATGAATTTTTACTCTTTTAAAAATGTATCTTTCATAGCATGCCGTAATGGCAACTTCCATCCTCGATCGTTTACAACACTTCTGTTACTCTGAAAAATCTTCTAATTTGAAATGTAAAAAAAAAAAAAAATAAATAAATATTAAATACATTAAAAGGAAGAGGATCTATAATTTTTTTTCTGAGCAAACCAGTTTTTTTAATGTTTTGTGCAGCAAATTATATTTCTTTTCAAATTGACTAGTCCTTGAATAAAACATGTGTACTTGCAAAATTTAAACATCATTTGAACGTCAACGATTTATAAAACTAGCCTTCTTTCCGAAGGAAAAACTGAGACATTTTCCTATCAATCATTGCAAAAATTTTCGCTTCGTTGAAAAAAAAAAAAAAAAAAAACAATGAACCGAAAATTCATCCCCATAATAAAACCGAATCTCGAAATGATTTAGATGTATCTTCAGACGTCATTTCTAATTATGAGCAAAAAAGACGCGTTTCGTACGATGTCGGGTAACATCTCGCCAGTTGCTCAATTAAATCAGACTGCGTTAAGATACGCCAAGGGAGAAGCATTAACCGCGCTTTGTTACATCGATACTCAGTCCCCACGTCAAGTATGATGGATTTTATAATTACAGGCGGCTGCCAGAAACATAGTATTACGATATAACATAACTCTAATTATGGGCAGAAACACGTTGTGGTAAGTTGACCTTGCCTTACAACGATGAGGCTGGGACTGGATATCTTATAGCTGATGCGTCTTGTATGGCCTCGGGCCACAAGCGATCCTCCTATTCGAAGATGACTGTTTTTCAGGTTTGGAAGGAATCGTTGGTTTTATTGAGAGGCTCTAAATTATGGTGTAGGGATATAGGTACATATCAAGGACGAAAGGGGTTGGCATTAGAAAGCGTTTAAAATCCTGAACTACAGCAGCGTGGCACAATAGAAGATTGTAGAAAGTACTGTGTTTTTTATTCAATTCTATATTGAGTCGTTGGTTTCCTTAAGAGGTTCTAAGTTATAGTCTAAATACAAGTGAATACTAAGGTACAAAAGTGTTGAAATTTGAAAATATTCAGAACTTAAACTGAGTGATATATCAGTGTGTCATTGTAGAAGATTAAACATGTTGCATTTCTTATATAACGCAAGATTTAGTGATTGGTTTCATTGAGAGAGACTAAATTATGGTTTGTGAATATATGTACATATCAAGGACAAAAGGGGCAGGCATTAAAAAGCTTTTAAAACATGAGTCGAAATATATCTCAGCATAGCATAATAAAAGATTGTGTTAAGTTTTGTGTCCTTGATGTAATTCTAAATTGAGTAGTTAGTTTTCTTAAGAGTCTCTAACTACAAGTGTATGCCAATTCAAAACCCTAAACAGGGTGATACCTAAGTGTATCATAATAGAAGATTAGAAGAAATGTTGCATTTCTTATCTAACGCAAAGATTTAGTCGTTAGTTTCATTAAGAGACTCTAAAGTCTAAATTATGGTGTAAGAATATAGGTACATATCAAGGACAGAAGGGGTTGGTATTAGAAAGCGTTTAAAATCCTGAGCTGATATTTACTGCAGCGTGACGGAATAAAAGATTAGCAGAAGAGCATTGCAGAAAGTACTGTGTCTTTTATGCAATGCTAGATTGAGTTGTTTTTCTACAGAGGGTCGGAATTATGATCTAAACACAAATGCATATCAAACAAAGAAAGATTGAAATTGGAAAAAATTTGCAAAACTGAGCTGAAAGATGTGGGCCTCAGAGTGTTATAATAGAAGATTAGAAAAAAAAAGTTGCATTTCTTATCTCCAGATGCAGTAGTTGGCTTTTTTGAGAGGCTATAAATTATAGTATGCATACAAGTGCATACTAAGGAAAAAAAGGGTTGGAATTAGAAAACGTTCAAAAACCAAAAAAGAGGGACACCTCAGGGTGTCATAATAGAAGATTCGAAGAAATGTTGCATTTTGTTATCTCCAGATGCAGTAGTTGGCTTTTTTGAGAGGCTATAAATTATAGTCTACATACAAGTGCATACTAAGGAAAAAAAAAGTGTTGGAATTAGAAAACGTTCAAAAACCAGCAAAGAGGGACACCTCAGGGTGTCATAATAGAAGATTCGAAGAAATGTTGCATTTCTTATCTCCAGATGCAGTAGTTGGCTTTTTTGAGAGGCTATAAATTATAGTCTACATACAAGTGCATACTAAGGAAAAAAAGGGTTGGAATTAGAAAACGTTCAAAAACCAAAAAAGAGGGACACCTCAGGGTGTCATAATAGAAGATTGGAAGAAATGTTGCTTTTCTTACATAACGCAAGATTTTGTGTGTCGTTTGTTTAATTGAAACTCTCTAAATTATAGTAGATTTAGATTTATATGTAAGAATGTAAGATTTATATCAAAGACAACAGAGGTTGGCATTAGAAAGTGTTTAAAATCCCTAAACTGGAATGTACCACAACGTGGTACAATAGAGGCTTGCAGAAAGTGTCGTGTCTTTTATGTAATGTCAGATTAAGTTATTGATTTTCTTGAGAGGGTCTGAATCATGGTCTAAATACAAGTGATACCTAGGTAAAAAAGGGTGGGAAAAATTCAACAACTTAAACTGAATGACATAAGTGTCATAACAGAAAATTAACATAAATATTGCATTTCTTATATAATTCAAGATTTAGTCGTTGATTTTCTTGAGAGACTTTAAATTATGGTCTAAATACAACTGCATACCAAGGAAAAAAGGGGTTAAAATCCTCAAAAGCCTAAACCGAGTGTTACTTCAGTTATTAAAGATTAGCAGAAGTGTTGCATTTCTTAAATAACGCAAAATTTAGTCTATGGTTTTATTTAGAGGATTAAAATTATGATGTGTGGATATAGGAATCAGAAGTTGAAAGAGTTAACATCAGGAAGTGTTTAAAACAATAAATGGAAATTCAACTCACGGTGCGATTATAGAAGATTAGAAGGAATATTGTATTTTATGCAATGCAGGACTGAATAGTAGATTTTATTGAGGAGTTCTCAATTTTAGTCTAAATAACTACAAGTATGTATCAGAGGAAGAGGGGGTGGAAATAAGAAAACGTTTAAAAACCTGAACTGGGTGATGCTTCAGTGTGTCACAATGGAAGAAATGTTGCATTTCTTATAAAAAGTATTGTCTAGTCTTTGGTTTTATTGAGATTCTCTAAATTATGGTGTAGGAATATAGGTACATATCAAAGACGAAAGCGGTTGGTATTAGAAAGCGTTTAAAATCTTGAACTCAAATGTACCACAGCTTGGCGTAATAGAAGATTGCAGAAAGTGTTGTGACTTATATATAATGCTAGGTTAAGGTTTTCTTGAGAGACTCTAAACTATGGTCTAAAAAAAATTAAATAAGAAAATGTTCAAGAGCTTAAACTAGGTTATACTTAATTGTGTCATAATAGAAGATTAGAAAAAAATTCTACATTTCTTATCCAACTCAAGACTTTGTCATTGGTTTTCTTGAGTGTCTGTAAATTATTATTTATCAAGAACGAAAGAGGTTGATAATACAAAGTTTTTAAAATCCTGAATTGAAATACACCTCAGCGTGAGATGATAGATTAGAAAGAATATTGAATTGTAAGCTATGCAAGATTGAGTAGTAGACTTTATTGAAGGACTTTAAAGTCTAAATACAAGGAGAAAAAGGGGGTTGAAATTAGAACACGTGTAAAAACCTAAACTCACTGTATCGAATACAAATACAAATACAAATGTGACGACCAGCAGCAGGCTTTGGGCCCAACTGGGCTGGTCCAAGTCAAATTAAAGACCCCAATGAAGATCAATGACCCTCTTAAAGCTATCTAGTCCATTGCTCCTTACCGCTTCTTCCTGTAAACTGTTCCAAGTTCCCACTACCCTGCTAAAATAGTAATTTTTTGGAATTTCCAGAATAGCCTGAGATTTGAACAGCTTAAAACAATGACCCCTTGTCCTGCTTTCTGTGCAAAAATCTAACCCTGCAACATCATTCATTTTAATAAATTTAAATAACTGAATCATGTCCCCTCTGGTTCTCCATTGCTCAAGACTATACATATTAAGCATTCTAAGTCTGGAATCATAGTCTAAATTAGAAAATCCGTTTACTAACCTTGTAGCCCTTCTTTATACCCTTTCCAATAAATTAATATCTTTCTTCAGATAAGGAGACCAAAACTGAACAGCATACTCCAAATGAGGTCTTACCAAACTTATATATAGAGGCAGGAGAACCTTCTTAGACTTGTTTGAAATAGATCTATTTATAAACCCAAGCATCCTATTTGCTCTGTTACTAGTTATGCTGCACTGTTGGCTAAACTTGAAATCCTGATTTATTAAGACACCTAGATCCATAACGTTATCTGCCTTACTAATGACTGAACCTTGTAAATAATAGCTTGTATGCTTATTTGCATGACCTAAATGCAGCACTTGACATTTTCCATCATAATAAAATATTAGAAGAAATATTGTATTTTATGCAATGCAAGATTGAGTAGTAGATAATATTGAGAGTCTTTAAATTTTGAATGCAAGTACATATCAGAGTAAAAAGGAGTTGAAATTAAAAAGTAAATAAAAACTAAAGTGAGTGATAAACCAGTGAGTCATAATAGAAGATTAGATGATATATTTCATACTTTATGCAATGCAAGATTCAGTCGTTCGCTTTCCAGAGAGAGTCTTAACTACGGTCTAAATACAGTTACATATGGACGACAAAAGAAGTTGAAAAAAGAAAAAGTGTAAAAACTATAACTGAAACATACCTCAAAGTGGCATAAAAGATGATAAGAAGAAGTGTTTTATGCAATACAAGATTTAACAGTAGATCTTATTGAAACCTTTTACATTGCAGCCTAAATGCAGGTACATATATCAGGGTAAAAAAAGTTAAAACTTGAAAACGTTTAAAAAACTGAATTGATATAAGACTGTAGCATGGCATTGTAAAAGATTAGATGAAATTTTGCATTTTATGCGATGCAGTAGTTTATTTATTGAATGGAATTCTCATATTATTATTGCTGGAATTAGAAAACTCTAAACTGAGTACTATCTCGGTGCTTCATGATTGAATAATTTGGAAAATATTGTATCTTATATAAAATACAAGAAATTATGGTTTAATTTAAATGCAGGTACAAGGATAACATAAGTTGTAATTAGAAGACTTTTAGAGCCAGAAATCTGAGTAATAAACTCAGCGTATCGTCATAAAAGGTTGTGGTAAGTGTTGTATATGGTATGCAAAACAAGATTTTCTTAAAATAAATAAGTAAATGAATCAGCGCCTAATCACTCATTTTGAAAGTGATAAATTTTCCAGTTTTTGAAAAGTAAATACAGATAGATCTGTATAATAACTACAGTATTTGTGCTCAGTACTGTAGTAAAATTTTGCTATTAAATCGTTTCTCGCTTTTTGTCAGTTTACTTTAGCCGTATAATTTCGTTTAATGGTATGCTTGTGTTTTCCAAACTAGAGTATAATATTTAAATTGTTTTCCTATTGTTTAAAATGTCTTCCAGTTACGTGCTCAACTTCAAGAGGAAACTCAATCAAAATTATATAATTAATCTTTTACGAGATGAAAAATACACTTTGAGTAGATGCAAATATTTGGAAGAATATACTTTTTATTGCAAAAAAGTTGTTGATTAACAGGAATTAGAATTTTTTTTAAGGTTCTGTTTCAGTTGGAAAACATTTTAGGGCATTCTACAAAGAACCGAAGATAATTTTTTCGTTAACTTCTATAATGATTGGCACCAGTTCGAGGAATTTTAATGACATCTATGTTTTTCGACTTTTACTACAGATATTTGAAAAGCTACTGCCTATCAGAGAAGAAAAAAAAAGCGGGGTGTAGTAACTGTCTTGTAAAAAAATTTCATGCAAAATATTTTCTCTTCGGCGTTTTTACTTTTAATGCCTTATTGTAATGCAAAACAAATATAGAAAGAATGAAAACCAGATTCAAAATCGCTAATTCACTGGCAATTTGTGAAGACTTATGAATAATTGATTTTAGATAAAGGATTAGTGCTTCTGAAATAACTTATTGCATAGAAAAATTAAAAGAATACTACTTTCAATTTCGTTATTGAATTTCCTAATCATCTCTTTTTAGACTCATTATTTAGAATTTAGATGGATCCTTTTGTTTCTGGAGTTAGTACCGCAAGGTTAAATCTATGTAATTATCCGAAATAATTGGCCTTTCAGGTAGTGCGAGCTCTAGAAATCTTCATAATTGGCCGCAGAAGGAAAGATTGGATCTGTAATTTTTTGGATGTTGTTTTATAAAATAGTCTTGCTGTTAGTAACGTTCCTTGAAGAGGTATTGTATGATGAAGCATAAATGAGTATAAATGATGAAAGAGTTTTTAAAAATGCAATCTTTAGCTTAAAATCTTATTTACATTGCTTTTTGAGTACATTTTTGATTTTTCACATTAAAAAAAAATCATTTAAATTAACTAAATTTATTTTGTAAAAAAATATTTTTTTCTTTTATGCGGTTGCTAAGTGTTAAAAATCAAAACGCTTTCTGAAAATGTTAGAAAGAAAAACTCACACACATACTACATTGATTTATTTTAGAAGAAAAGAAAATAATATTGTAAACAAAGAGAATCAAAAGAAGAATAACAGGTTTTGGTCGTTTTTGTTGTCATATATTTTGAGCATAGAGCTATTTATACATTCATTTTATAAATTTTTAATTATAGCCAAAAGTCGAGGGATAAATAATTTAAATCATTTGATTTCAATCAGTGATTTTAATCGCAATTAAAATGAATTGTTCTCTTTTTTTTAAAATCATTGATTCAAATCATTTTTTTTACATTAAACTTTAAAAATCAGCTTGAAAATTCAAAATTTCACTAGCTTTGCCTTTTTCTTTATTAGCACAACTTTTCTTAATTATTTTTGATCGTTTTCCTATGGTTGACCTCATCACCGAACTACTCTTCTCTATTCTAAGTCTGTCTTCTTAATTAACAAGAAAATTCAAAGTTTTAGATAGTCAGTAGCTAGTAGGACTTTTAAGTTAATCACCACTTCTTTTATTAGTAGTAGCCACTTAATCCTGAACTTTTTCTTTCTTATGAAAGCATCTAGAAATCTTGCGCCACTGCACAAAAAGAAGAGTATTTCTAAATTTATTGCAAATGACTCAAGTTGATACATTGCATGTACATTTGTATAAACTGCAAAACAAGAAAGATAAATTGAAAAAGTATTTTGCTACAACCATCAACTCTTGTCAAAAAAGTTAATTTATGCAAGATATGAATAGAAAAAAAACAAAAGATATTTGAAAATACGTACTTATCAAATGACCACCGAAATTACATTCGTGAATCGTCTTTTTTATTTGACAGTATTCTTTTATTATAAAGTAGTAGGATTTTTGATTTTATATTTGACTCTGCCTGTGAAGATAACTGAGATAGGCAATATGGCTCTAAGCAAGGGTTCTATAGCAAATGTATCCCCCCCCCCCCACTATCTCTTGTACTGCAAAAAATAAACTGATGTTCATATAGTATAATTCTGGCAGCTGAGGTTCCAGTTTAAAACCGTAAAATGCACAGTAATAAGCTGTAAAATTAGCAATTTAGTTTATTACTGTAGAATTGGCAATTTTACAGTTTAGTACTGTAAAATTAGAAATTTTAGTTTTATACTATAAAATGAGCATTTTTTAGTTTATTACTATAAAATGAGCTGTACTATACTGTAAAAACAACATTCCATTTTTACAGTGTGGTATTTTGCATTTACAATACAGTAAATAGTCAATATTCCAAGCCTCACTAAGCCGGACTTCGCTTTATTTGGACAGTCATTTAGATGTACAAGCAGCATAAATAAAAATTCAGTTATTTCTGCAGACCTGTGGTGTGTATGCAGCGCGGCGCAAACAGCTACCTTCGTGTCGGCGACGTTCAAAAGTCGTCTGTAGCAGTAAGTTGGAGTGTTGTTTAAAATTTTTACTGTTTTTTTTTTAATGCATCGTGGCTCAATTTATAAGTTATTTTGTTAAACCCACACTTTCACTAATTCAGGTAACCTGGATCCCCTATTAGTCCAGATTAAGAAGGTTCTACACTAAACATGCACAAAAGATTTCTAGTTAAATGGATGTCTAAAATTATGTTTTTAATGGAGTTTGAAACATTATAAAATTGAATTGCAAATGTCGGAAAAATAAATTAAGTGAACATTTAGCATAAAATTGCAAATATGAAGCAATTCCGTCTACAACACGTTAACTTGGAGTGTTGTTTACAATTTTTACTGTTTATTGTAGTTTTTTTATGTATCTTGGCTCAATTTATAGGTTATTTTGTTAAATCCACTTTCATTAATTCAGATAACCTGGATCCCTTATTAGTCCAGATGAAGAAGGGTCTACAGCAAGAATACACAAAAAAATCTTCTAATTTAAAAATTTGTTCAAAACAAATGCTAATGTTTTTCAATAATTTTTAAATATAACTCAAATTATCGAAAAACTAAATGAAGTAAATATGCATATAATAGCAAATAGCAAGCAATTCGATCTGCAACACATTAGATATTTTTAAAAAATGTTCCATTCAAATAAAAATGTCATAAAATATTTTTCGTATTTTACTCAATTTAATTTTTTTTTCGATAGGAAATGCCACATTACAGGTAGTGTCATAAATCACATTACCACAGTCAAAAACAAAATTAAAATAATGAAACTCGTACTCGAGATAGCACATTACCAATATATTTTAGTTACTCTCAAATTTGTTTCCAATATTTTGTTTGCCGAGCAATTTTTCTCTGACTTTCTCAAGACAAGTAAAATACCCAGAAGATCATTTTGCTTTTTTGCTTCCGTGTCTCTCAAAATTTATTGGTAGTATAGTATCCCTTCTTTATTTGAATTGCATATTTTTTCCCGATACTCATCATTTTCCAATTTTTCGTTACTGTAAATTAATGACGCAGCAACAAGCGTGTGGGGCCCGCTTTATTCAGTTTTAAAAGGCAAATTATACGATGGAATGAACTTTCTTTAACGTAAATATTGTCTTGCTTTTTGTCAGAATAAAGCAAAGTAATTTAAAAACACTCCTTTTCCAGCTAGTCAATTAAGACAAATAGATAAAACGTTGAAATTTTAAAGGCGAAATATGTTAACTTCATAGTAATGCATTCAAACAACAAATGCAACACTATAGTAATAATATTAACTTTTAATGTGTCTGTAGGTGGATTTATTTAACAGCTGCTGTTTTTTTATGAATAAATATCTTTCTTTGGTACGATAATTTTTTGAATAAATTTGGAAGAATTAAAAATAATTTTCTTACTTTTCTTTGCGAAAAGGTTAAACTGAAATTTTTCGTCTCCATGGGTAGGTTGTTACAATTCCGTTACAAGCCCCTTTTTTGAAGTAGTAACCCCTTTTATTTAAAGTGCAAAATCAGATGTATTTTTCATTGTAATGATTCATTTTTAAATATAGTTACTAATATGTAATATATCTCTTACACTATTAGTTCACGAAGGTCAGCTTTTGAATTTAGTAGACATGATTTCATCAATTACTTGATGCCTTTTGAGCATTTTATGGTCAGTTATTTATTTTTTGAAGTGGCGATTGATAACGGATTTTTTAACCCATTAATGCCCAGCGTCCCTTTTTAGGGACGGTCCAAAAAAGGGTCTGAATTTCCCCCAAATGAACATTTCAACCAAATAATAATGTTCAATTAGTACCTCGGTATTGTTTCAATTCATTATTGACAGATTGTAGCCCATAACCATTATAAAATGTGTTCTGTAGCAGTTTTAATATGACCTTTATAAAAAATGACATCGTTCACAATCTCAAGAAAAAAAGCTAAATTTTTAAAGTTATTCCCAGCTTCCCAGTTTATGTTAATTGCTGATTTTATTTCTTATTATAAAATGTCTATTTATATATTATATTGTAGGTAGAAAAAAAATTAAGTAAAACAAGTATATACCCTCTGGGGTCTATCGTAACTTTTAAAGGACGATTTTTCTTTCCTTAATAAAAAAATTATTTTTTACATAATATTTTTTAATGATTTTTCCTGTCCATTAAACACTGTTTGTTACCAGTATACAAAATATCTTTGGGAAAAAAATGTCAGGAATTAATGGGTTAGTTACCGTTTTTTGCATTAAGTAACCCTGAGGCCTGCGGTAGCCTCTAAACTGGCTTTTCATCTTGAATTTTTAATCTCCTGCTAGCTGTAAAAAGACAGAAAAAATGAAAAAAAAAAAGAGAAAAAAGTTGGAGAGAAACATAACTATGCGAATTTTTGAATCTCTATGCAGAAAGTAGAAGTAAATTTAACAATTTTAAGGAGATTTACATAACTAATGTGTTACAACAGTGTTGAGGGGCACTTCATGGTATAGCGTGTGTAACAATTTGGACGAACTTTTCATTATGTCGATTACTGCTTCGTTGTGTCCATTTGTTCTGAAATTTTTGTCTTTTTTAATTGTTATGTTTTAATGATAGTTACTTGTCACGTGTAGGAAGGACACACGTTCGAATATCAGCTTTAGAGTTCTTATGTCGAGAAATATATCCACCAATCCTATTGTAACAAATTTATTAATTTATACTTTGCTTTCGTACTAAGTATTTTTTGTTTATTGTTTGTTTTAAAAAGAAAAAAAATAGTGTGCCATTTCGCAGAAACTCAGACATTTTGTCCCATTCGGTGACAGCTCTGTATTTTGAGTCAAAAGTAATATTTAAGAAATGTAGAAAAGATAGATTTTTGCCTATAATACTACCCTTTCAGTAACGGGCCCCGGTGTACAGGTCATGCACTTCGAACAGCCGCCAGTGATTTAATAATTAATTAAATTACTCAATTTTTTAGTATTTAACTCTTTATTGTCTGAATATTATTATCTATGCAAAAATTTCTCGCTTTGGGATTGGGTGATTGGTTTTGACTCGTTTTTACATTTGTGGATTCTTGTTGCAAAGGCATTTTTGTCTCTTGTCTGATTTTTTTAGAAATATACAACTTTCTATTAATCATTTTAAATGCTTATAATAAGAACTATTATTATTTTGTAAACATTTTACAATGAAGTTTACTTGATGTTCCATCGTGTTTTTTTTTTTTTTTTTTTTCTTTTTGTTGAAATATTCATTTCAAAATATATGTCCGGAAAATTAGACACACCATAACTCTTTTAGTTTTTTCCCTAAGAGCTTAAAATTATGTTTGTAAGATCTTCTCACCCGTAGTACTCTATTACTATCTACAAAATAGGAAGTTCTTCGTAACCTATTCCATAATGTTTGACTGCAGGAGTTAAATAGTGTTGAGGGGATAGTCCGGTTTCGGAAAAATAGTTTTCGTTCTAAATATCTCCCAGAATGCATTCTACGCTTCATGTTTTTATTTAAACAATGTTTCTTTCAGCATTAACTTCCTAAAAAGTGCTCTTGTATTTAAAAAGTTATGATTTGTACGTGTACACGTAAAAATCATTACTTTTCAAATACAAAAGTTTTTTTAAAAAGTTGATCCTTCATAATGTGGTACATAATGATTTCTTATATTCCAATATAGTTAAACTTCAAGCCAATGCTTAAAATCTCAGGAATAAAGTGCATAATATGCTTAAAACATCACTCCTGTGCAAAAATATTGGTTATAGTTTAGCACTATGTTTTACCACCACATTTAATAGTAAAATCATTCGTCATGCTCTTTTAAGTTGCATCTCTGGTATGTGTCATTATGTTTTATTTTTTCTCTGCTACCGATTCACCAGCCTCGTCAGCTTCCAAAGGAACATGTTTTCTCCCATCCTCAGTAAAAATATGGCTTAAAATTTTGCCACCCCTTTCTCACCTTGCCAGAAGCGCCATAAGCTTTTAATATTTTACCTTGTGTTATGATATTTTGTAGTGTATATTGTACAATGTACGAACATCTTTGATTAAGAACTATTAAATTATGACGCAGAGGCTCTCCTTGATAATTAAGTATTGAATTACTGGTGAAGCGTGTTTGAAAATGCAAATTTGCTTTCTTTTACCCTAAGTTACTTATAAGGATTTTTGTCTTATCTTAGTCCACCAAATAGTTGTTCAAGGATTGAAGCTAAGGAGCAATACATTATAACTTAGGCCAAGATAAAGAAAATTTGACTTTGCATTGTGATATTGATCGAAAGTGATCGAACATGATCGAAACAATTACGAGCCAATATCGTCATATCCCCCCAAACAATATTGCACCTAGCACTATTTCCTGCTGAAGTGAGTCAAAAAAAAAATCGTTGAAGATAAAACCCCATAATCTCCGTTTAATATTTTTTTATAACACATGGTTTAGCGTTTTTCTAACTGCGGTGGCTTCGAAGTGTACCACTAATAATAGAGACCTTGTAATAAAAGTTTGATTGAGCTTTCTACAAACATTTCTAAACGTAAATGGTTGAGACTTTAGACTTAATGGGCAATATTGCCATTTTACTGGTATGGCTAGGTTATTTTTTGGATTTTTCAATAAAATATCAAGAACTTTAAATTGGTATTTTAATGCAATACTCCTCATTTAACGAACTGTGTTTGAATAAGAATTTAATGTTATTTCCCTTTATGTACTGCAAGCTTATTTTCTCCTTTTCTAAAAAAAAAAACAAATAAACAGAGTAAAACTAATTTAAATTATCAGGAAGTAAAAAAAAAATATTAGAGTGATTAAATTTTAACTTTGTTAACTTTTGGAAAGTGCTTGAGAAAAGAAGAGAGATGTAACACATGGATTTTTTTCAAATAGTTATTTGATTATATGTTATTATTTTTCGTCTAGGAACTACATTTATATTTTTCCAGTTCTTAAAAATCTATATAAAAATATAAACGGTGAATGAACGTATGTGAATGAGTGTATATTCTTTATACGAATCCGACAGTAGTTTACAACAGAATTTCGGCATATTTTGCACAAAGTTCCTTCGATGCTCAAGAATTCATAGTTGTTTCCTCATTTTATTTATTTACTTATTTTTTGGATATTTAAAAGAGATTTAAATTCAGATTTTGAGTCATAAAAAAATTATTCGTTTTTATACGTTGACGGGAAAGTTTACAATTAATTATTTCTCTTATTTAAGTCAGATTGTTTGAACGTGCGCCAATTGGCACAATTTTATTTTCTAAGTTGATGCCATGCAACTCAGCTTCTCTTCTCTACCAATAATAAAGCTGAAGGTGGGTCTGTCTGTCTGTCTGTCTGTCTGTCTGTCTGTCTGTTACGCGCGTAGCGCCAAAACCGTTCGGTCGATTTTCATGCCACTTGGCACAACATTAGTTTGTAGCATGTAGTTTTGCACCTCGAAGCGATTTTTCGATAATTCCATTTCGTTCTTTTTCTATTCGAATTCTTAGCGGAAATTCGATAAAATAGGGAAGAAATATTTCATACACATTTTCAAGTCTTATGTCATTCGAAAGCTTGAAATTTTCTGCACAAAATGAAGTTTTTTCGAAGTTTCTACGATCATCAGGAGAGCTGTAGCAATTGTTTTTAGAATCCCGGAATTCAAGGCTTAACTTCAGTAAAGCAAGCCATACGATTCTAAAATGGTTGAACTCGAGAATGAAATTTGTTTGAAAAAAAAGAAGAAATGAATTATTTTATCAACGGAAATCAACTTTTCATGTTGTTACCATGGTTACGTGTTCATACTTATTTTTGTTTCGTTCTTTTTCCAGCGTTGCCAGACGTAGTATTTTTGATACTATGGTAGTATTTTTTCGGCCCAAATAAGGAGCGTAGTATTTTTCCGGCAACCCTGTTTCCAATATACTAATGACTTAATTGAAAGATTTGGCGGATTTTTTTTTTTTTCATTTCATGGATTTCGCATTTCAGCAATATTGATTTTGGCAACGTTTGGAAACAGTCGCCTATTTAGCGAGAAAGGGGTACCCAAAGCACAAAGATTAACCAAATATCGTAAGATTGCGACATTGCAACGTTCTTTTTAAAGTGTTTCATTTCGGAAAATGTATTGTTTTGTTTTTAAAGCTAGGGAAGGAAACTTTCTTCTTCTTTCAAATTTTGGTAAGATTTCTGTTGGTTTCTGTGAGCAACAAAATTGTTCATATTTTCTCTTTTGGCTTATTTTTGTGAATTTCCCCTTTGGGTTTCATTTGAATGTCACAAGGGGATGCTTTATCCCTTTTATGGAGTAAATCAGTGTTAATTTCAATGCAGATGAATTGGCGCGAACACTTGGCAATATTTCGCCAAGCCTTTTGTCGTCAAGTATTTGTCGCCAATTTGGCGACAAATTTGGCGATTAATTTTTTTTTGGGTTCAATTTGGCGCTATTGGCGATATTTTGCGAAAAATCCACTGAATGATGTTAAAATCGGCGATATTTAGGAGATTAATCATTGTAAAACATTTTTTTGCATTGTTTCGTGGCAAACTAGGGATTTCAATGTTTGAATTGTTATCTTGCTCCCTCCAAGCACTACTTTAGCACTTAAGGCATCTACTAAGAAATGTACACGTAAAAGGAAGTAGTGTAGGGTCCATACCAAATTTTTATGTCATACTTTGAAGGAATTGTAGATGAATTATAACTAAAATAAGAGTATTTTTTCTGCTATATCAATTATTTTACAAATGAACTTTTAATTTTATACCACGGGCAAAGCCGTGCGGGTACCGCTACTATAAAATAATAAATAAAGATAGTTTTATTCCATTGATATGAAAAATAATTATTTAATTAATTCATAACAAAACTTTTAAGATGTATGAAAGTGCTTGACGAAAGAAGCTAGTGTTGGAGTGGGATTTCTGAAGAGGGGAAAAAATTTCTTTCTAAAATACGTCATAATTTATTGAATTCCAATCGCCTGTTGTTTCACTTTCATCTCGATGATAAATATTTTGCTGAAATGACAATCATTAAACAATCATCCCTGAGGAGAGAAAAATACTGCAACCTGTAACTAAGAATCTTAAAATCTTTAATTATTAGTGAAATAAATAAATTATTTAATAATTAAATTTTAAAGATGCCGACTCTTTGAGAGTATTTGAAAAAGAGAGAGAAAGAAGAATAATGAAAAATATTGCTTAAAAAAAAAAAAAAAATCTCTTATCAAATATATGATAAAAATATTGAATTCCGAGCTCCTGTTGTTTTCTTTTCATCTGTATGACATTTTTTTGTTTTTTCTAAATGATACTTATTAAATAACTTTCACTGAGGTAAAGAAAATTGTGCCATCTGCATTTAAAAGTCTTAAAAGTTTATTGTTAGTTCAACAAATTAATTAATAAATGACTATATTTTTAAAATGTTGCCTATTTGATAACACTTAAAATGAGAAGAAAAAAAGGGGAGAGAAATAGAAGAAGAAAACATATTGCTTATGAAAAAACATTTCTTGTCAAAAACATCATAATTTGTTGAATTCCAATCGCTTGTAGTTTCCCTTTAATCTCAATGACGAATGTTTCGTCGGAATGACAGTCATTAAAGACAGTCTCCAGTCTCCACTGAGGAGAGAAAAGGATTGCAATTGGTAATTAAAATTCTTAATTTTTTATCTGTTGGATAAACAATTCATTAATTAGTATTTATATTTTAAGGATGTTAGCTGTTCAAAAGCATTTTTAAAAAATGAAAAAGAAGAAAAATAGAAAGAGAGAAATAATATTGCTCAATGAAAAAAAAAAAAAAACTCCCTTATCAAATACATCATAATTTGTTGAATTCCGATCTCCTGTTGTTTCCCTTTAATCTCGATGACAAATGTTTTGTCGAAATGACAATCATTAAACAATCATCACTGAGGAGGGAAACATACTGCAACCTGTAACTAAGATTCTTAAAATCTTTAATTATAAGTAAAGTAAATAAATTATTTAATAATTAAATTTTAAAGATGTCGACTCTTTGAGAGTATTTGAAAAAGCGAGAGAGAGAGAGAGAGAGAGAAAGAATATTACTTTATGAAAAAAAAAACTCCCTTATCAAATACATCATAATTTGTTGAATTATGATCGCCTGTTGTTTCCCTTTAATCTCGATGACAAATGTTTTGTCGGAATGACAATCATTAAACAATCACCACTAAAGAGAGATGAAAAAAAAAGAAAAACAGAAAACGCATTTGCATAACCGTTTCATTGAATTCCACTTAACCCAGAGAGACATTCCGTTTGTTTCAAGAAATAACCGGACTTAATTTGCACCATGGAAAAAAATATAAAAAATTAAAACGAATCTCTCCCAGAAGACGAATGAAATTGAATAAATGGCAAACCCCCCTCTACTTCAAGCCGAAGGGGGTGGGGGATGAAGAACCACCCTTTGACAGCCCAAAGGGGTTAGATACCCCTACCTCAAATCATTCCTCACCGGTCGTCTTACATATCTCAGCAGCATCGCCATGGAAACAAGGAGTTCACGTGACCCGCTGCGACTCGGGATTGGTCGAGCAACGCACTTATGCATGCCTTGCGCCATACTTATGCATATTCCAAGAAAATGTAGGAACCATTTTTATCGGCTTTTTTTTTTCTTGTCGTTTGCATTTGGAATCAATTTAAAATGAAGAAAAGGGAGTTCCGAGACTGCGCAGTGAGAGGGGGAGGAGGGAGGATGCTGCTTGTTTGTTTTTGAAGGTCACGCCACAACAATTACGAGTTAATTGGACCGTTGAAGATCACAGAGGAAGAATCAATAAAATACCTGATATCGTTTTAGGTGAAAATTGCATCGAGTTTGCAATGAGCGCGAGAAGGAAACGGATTAATTTCTTAGTTGCAATAAAAATGAAGTTTTCCTCAAGCGTATTAATTATATTTGTTCTTTATTTTTTGATTAATTTATATCTGTAAGAATGATTATTCAAAATTAATAAACCTATAATACTCATAATACACGTCTTTTTTTTAAGAGTAAAACATTTTAATGCGCGAATTTTACACAACCTCATAAAACTATTTTTCTCTCAACTTTACCGTCATATGCAATCACAAGAATTCAACGATTTTTTCACGAAACAGTTATTATTATTTGTTTAAAAAAGAAAATAAAATACATAAATGTTTTTAAAAAAAAAAGCATTTGCCAATATAAACTGCTTGTTCCGCCTGTCTTGTAAAACGGTTTTTGTAACACGGTTAGGTATTTTGACAGAAAACAACGTTACAGGGAAGATGAATCTGTGGTCTAGACTGGAGTACTTACTTTTAAGCCTATTTTAAGCAGTACTTTAAAGTTAGCAAGCACTAGGGAATGGCCACGTTCTTTTTTTTCAGTTTCTCAGTTATAACTTTGTTTCTTAATCAAACGAATTTTTTTTAATTATGACTTCTAATTATGCTTTTTAAATTATAACCAATGCCAATTTATATATACCTTACAACTCCAAAAGTATAACTTAATGTTTTTCATTTGCTTCAGTGTTAGGCTACTTTATGAGTAGCTTAAAACTTTTTTCAAAAAAATATCAAAGCATATGTGCTTCAAATTTATATAAGTAAAATGCAATTACTTACAAAAAATTATCGTAAAATTATGATTTTTAATACATTTCTAAAAAATGAAATAATCCATGAACTATTGAAAGTTTTTCATAATTACTAACTTAATTTAGCGTATCTATATTTATGCAAATGGTATTAATCATGTTCTTATAAGGGTTAAGTTCATTTTCCAACGTTCTTCCAATTATTCAAATCGTGAAACTTACATCAGGCAATTATCCCCCCCCCCTCTCCTTTAGTTTTATTCTCTAGTAGAATTTATTCGAACAACATTTACTTATATTTGAAATTAATTTAACTATATGTTTTTTGTACGTAATACTGGTTTTCTACGTTTCAATTTACAAATTAAGTTAATATCACTATGCACAGCTGGCTGTATAAGTAACAATTTTTAAGTTAATGTATTGTAATATTCTATGCAATATAATTATATAAGAAAATCTTTTGATGATGTGAAATTAAAATATGAATATTTGAAAAACAATTTGAAATTTTAGTTTTCTGCTTTCAAGTTGCTATTACTTAAATAATTTCTGTTGCGTCCCATTTCTGGATCAATGGAACTCACTTTAATTGGTCAGATAACTTTCAATTAGGGTAATAATTGCTTTTGAGTGAATTCTATGATTTTTACTTCTCAATTTGGATAAATATACAATAGTGTTGGATTTTCCTTCCATTTCGTATCAAGAGGTAAAACAATACTATTAAAAATGATTGAGGTAGTTTTAAATAACAAAATTTTGGATCATCAAAGTTACCCCAAATGTCTTCATGTAAGTCTAAAAATTGATCTGTACATTACATTGGTATTAAATATTAATTGTACAATTTCTTGGGATTTTTTCTTCTATTTTATGCTAATAGATACAATTATGATATGAGTGGAGTAGTGCAAAACAATAACATCAGAGAAATAGTAGATGAAATACATATTGTTAAGTTATATACCAGAAGTTCCGCTGCTCTGACATTACTAAGCTTTTTTATCTGATCTCATACATTATTGCTAGAATACGATCACGCACTCAAGAAGAATTAAAATTAAAAAAAATAAGGAGCCATTTTGTTAAGCAATTATTCATAACCTTAAGACGCGATATTTATGTTCTAGAGTTTCAGATATTAGCACTACACTTATTTCAAAATTTATCCACATTATTTTTTAAAAAATCTTGACGTGTTTTTTGAATAAAATAAACTAACGTCGGAGTGAGAAAAGCTGATAAGTAATTTAAATTCTTTTAAAGCATAAAACGTTTGATCTTTTAAAGCATTATGATTTGCAAATTCCTTTTAATGGCATTCAAACTAAAACTGCAAATTAAGATTTTTTTTTAGATCTCTATTCTGACAGTAAATGCGATTTTATAGTAATCACATTTTTTTCATACATAACATCATAAATTCTTGTAAGAATTTCTGATTGCTCTGATTATGAAAAGTTATTTTGCAAAATTACTATACGCATTTTTATCAGTTGCGACTTATAAAGACATTGTACACTACATTGCTACATTCTTTAGTCCAATACATTTTTATAATAAAACTTACTTTATGTGGACATAAATAGAGTTGGAATAAAAAAATACCGGTGCTACTTTAAAGTCTTCATAGAATTATCCAGCTTCTAGTTTCGGAAGGGGTCATTATTAGAACGGAGGGGAGAGGGTGAAAGTGTAATTTTCGGACCCAAGCCGGGGATATTTAGTTGAATTTTTCGAAAATAAGTCCCAAAAAGACAGATTTAGACAATGCTTGTTACCATAAGGGTGGGTCATGACCCTTATGGCCGCTCCTCTGAATCCGTATCAACACTTGTAATTCATGGTCCATCATTCTGAAGTGATGAACACGATCTGCAGAAATTACAATGCATCATATTCGTTTTATTTACTTTAGTGTAACGTTTTCGGAATATTTATTCAGTGTTCAAAGCCTTCTGTAAATTTTGTCGAAAGTTGCTTTAGAAGATTGCACAGAATAATCTTGTTCGTCATAGAATTTCTTTAAAATATTACTTGATATACAAATTCTAAGAACTTCACGGATGAGAATTTGAAATTCTCAAATGAATATTTGCAATTAATACAACTTTGGCTTAAACTGAAATGTCCATGATACATACTTTCACTGAAAAATGCTTCTAGTGTAACGTAAGACTCGGCAAACTTTAATTTTGTCTCTGAATACTGGTGTTAAAGCAATTTCTAAACAAACTCTTCTGTTGACATTTTTAACACATAATGATTCGTGTCAAAATCTTTCATTTTATAGTTCAATTGCATGTGAAGCATTTTGTAAATTAGTCATGAAAATATTTTATGTGATTGTTTTATACAATAATATTTCAATATTTTCATTTTGCATATTGTTCCTCAATTGCCTGAAACGTTTTTACAGAATCTGTATTTGACACATATTGGATTGCGTTACTTTCATTATATAGTTCAATTTCTTGTTAAACAATTTGTTATTCGTGAAATTATTTTACGCAAATGTGTTATGCCAGACTATTTCAATATTTCATTTTTGTATATTTCTCAACGATTTTGAAAAACTTATTTTTTTCAGGTGCTGCATTTGAGAGAGGATAATTTGCGTAGAGCATTACCATTATATAATTTAACTGCATGTTGGACATTTTGTGCATTAATCTTAAAAATATTTGTGTGAATGTTTTATGCAAATATGTTTCAATATTTCACTTGTGTATGACTCAACAATTAAAAAAAAAACCTTTTTAACAGCAGCTCTATTTAACATAAAATAATTTGCGTAGCGTAATTTCACGTTTAACAGTTGAGCTGCATGTTATATATTTTGTGTATTAATCTTAAACATATTTTATCAACGTAATAAAGAATAGACACAAATATTTGTAAAATCTTAGTATTTAATAGCGAAACATATTTATCTGCATAAAGTATACAACATCATGTCAGTTTCTAGGTTAAATACAGGACACTTTTAAATAAACAAGTGTATGATTGGGCGGTACAATATTTTTTAATATTTTATGGCTAATGTAATGTATATTTTCTCCCTCTACTTCAAGATCAAAACTTTTGACTTCATTTTCTATGACCAAAAATGCAAGAATAACAAATTCTAGAATCATTAATCTCTGATGTATTGGATTATGGAAAATAATAAAAATGTTAAAAATAATTTAGCTCAAAGAAATTTTTCCATCTGAGTAATGCTGCTTTTTAAATATTTATCATTAGTAATACAAGAAATGCCAAATTAAAAGTTTGTTACAGCAATTTTCTTTGCTGTATTTTGAAAAACGGTTATGTGGTTTACTTTATTATAGAATCAGAAACATAACTCAGTTACTAAAAAAATGCAAAAATAAAACGTATATTCTAAGCAACCTAATTTTTACCATTAAGTGAAATACTTTCATAAAATTACATGCAAAAAAACTATCTGTGAATACAATGACGTAACTATATTTTTTCTAGGGGGTGGCAATAATTCACAATGATTATTTAAAGCGCACTATGTATTAACATGTTAGACCTTACAGCGTAGAGTTGAAACAAGAGTTAATAAAATAATGTGAATGAACACAGTAAATGTTCTATGGTAGGTGATTTATCTTGCTTAAATTTTTTTTCGATTGTGGAATTCAATTTTATTTATTATCGTTAGTAAATTGCAAAGCATGGATTATTATTTTTTTTACTCTCTTTTTCAGAATACCCAAGGCCACTGGAACAGGCTACAGGCTGACAGAATATGTACGAGTTTACAAAAAAAAAAAAAAAAAACTTATCAGAAAGATAAGCTTCATAAAAAAAGATTTTTTTTTTGAAACATTTACATACTATTTATGTCTCATACACTATATTATAGCAAATTAGTACAAAAATGCCGGTGAAAACGTTTGCTTTAATATTCAAAATGAAACTATGGGTAAGAATTAGCAAAGCTTATTTGTTTATACAACTGGTGGGCTTTCTTCAAAAATTTTTAAGGATTTGTTTTTTTCAGATTTCTAAAATGTATTTGAACGTATTACACTAAAATTTTTGAATTGAAATTGAAAAAAAATATTTTACAATTCAATAATGATTTCTCATTTGTATAGATGTATCGTCTTTTATTGTACTTCTCCACATTCAAGCAAACGGGAATTCATCTAATTTTACTCCACGTACTAATTTAGTTTCAAAAATTAATTGGCTCAATTACTGTCAGTCCCTCAATCGCTCAGACTTTTCAAATAAATAAACGTAAAAATTCAAAAATTTGAAAAAAAAAAAACTATAGCCACGTTCTTTAGGGTAGCAAAACATTCTTTTTTTTTCAACGTAAAAAAAATATGACCTTATGCATGAAAAGACATCTGACAAAAGAAACATTATCTGATATTTTTGCATTGAAAAAAGGATTCCATTCTCGAAACAGGTGTCTACAACTTTTTAAAAATTGGCCTTTTAGTTGTTTATTTTAATTTTACTTACAAAGAAAGGTTTCATAATTTCGTGTTAAATGGATGTCATTTAAGTTTTTCCTGTCGAAGGAGTATGAGTAAAATGCTTTTCTACACAATTGTTTGCAGCTTTTTGAAATTACAAAGAAAACCGATTATTATAACCGATTGTGAAGTATTGGAAATGTTGAGCTTAAAAGCGTCATAGTATTTGATTCGAATAATTGACATTTATCTAACAATGATTCATAAGAGAAAGTTTTATTAGTGTTTTTATATTTATTAGAACATGAATTATCAAATGTATTTATAGTTTTTTTCGGTAATTTATGTAAGTAAATAGAAAAATTTTTGCTTTTTAAGTATGTATGCTAATTTTATAGTTTCAGAATTTCTTGACAGCATCGAAAATATTTCGTTATTTTTTTCTAGATAAATCTGTTGTGGAACAGGTCGTTACTAAGTTCTCCTAGCATTAATAGTTATTTTCTAAAAACTAAATCACCACTGTTGGTAACGTTGCTTTTAAAATGAAGAATTGATCCTTTGGGGTTTTTTTCTTGATTTTACATAACTTTGTGCAAAGCATTCAACTACATTCTGAATTAAAAAAATATCTATACTTTCCTACGTAAGGTATTTTTGACACGTATTTCGAAAATTTGAAATTAATAAATAAAAACTTTGCTTAGAGAAGGGAATAAATTTTGCGTAGGCGGTTATAGTATGATTTGTATCCCACTAAGTAAACTCTTTCAAAGAATCAAGTTAGAAGTTACATTCACATTTAATGAAGGAATTAGTTTTTCTGCAATTAGTCTTTTTTATTAATTATTATTTTTTTAATGCAGTATGTTTCACACGAACAACATTTTCTAAAGTTTTGTTTGTAAGGAATGTTATTAACTTTTACTAATGCTAAATTGAGATAGATGAATTTAAAAAAAATTTTGGAAAAGCGTAGCAAATACTTATAAGATAGCAAAAGGATTGGCTATTGATTCTGGTATAAACGTTAGAGAAAAAAGGTTTTTTTTTTTCGATATCATGCAGTACAAGTGTCATTTTTTTAACACTGTTTCCAAACATGCACCATTAAAAAAATGGAACATTTTCTATCCTTCCTTTGAAAGTGCAAATTTAATGCCAAAAAATTTTAAAAATTACGTTTCAATGCAAGTTGTATTACAAAATGCATTGTTATTTCTTTATGTATTGTAAGTTTCAAAACGAATTTCAATTTGTTCATTTAAAAAAAAATCTACGTTATTTTTACTGTTTCACTTTGCCCCACATTTCCCAATGTGTTAATGTAAATAATGAAATTATCGATACGCTTAAAGAGTGGTGTTAAGATATTGAGAATGTTCGTTTTCAAACCAACGGAGATTGATATTGAAGAAATATGTAGGAATCAAACTTTTCCATTGGTCAATGGTGGCACTATTGAATATTTAAATGAAACTATAGCCAAAGGTTAATGTGTTACTCCAAAAGTTAAATATTGATAATATTTAAATTGATATACGAGTGAAAATTATTTGAAAGAACAACAATTTATCATACTTCGAACTACATCAACGATGCTAAAGAAGCCCCATGGAATGCTAGTCTTAAGATCATTCTCAGGTGTGCTTTGCATTAGTAAAATCATTGGTTCTTAATTTTTTTTTAAAGTTGAAGAAGCTTAAAATTATTGCAGATTGTCCAAATTGTTCTCATTTGTTTTGATGTTAGTGTAAAAATTATAATTGAAGCAGTTTTTTCTTGAAACTCTTTCAGAAGATTTCGTGTTACTTTTAGAAAAAGCGGAAGATTTTAAAGGTGGGCGATTTTCTTTTATTTAAAGTATTTGAATAAAAGCAGTATTTAAATAAAAAGTAAGAATCACTGCTGTAAAAATATAAAATAATAATAAAATAAAATAAAAATAACTACACGATTAATCATTGCTTGTAACTTTGGTACATATCCAGCAACGATTTTTAATCTGAAAATTATTTCAAAAATTCATTACATTAATGTCTAAAGTTTTGTAATCAAAACTTGAGCTTAAATGCCAATGATGATGACTTCGAAAAGTTTTGTTTCATAATGCATTGCTTATTTTTTTAAAAAATTCTTAAAAAGCCGAACGATTACCATTTATTATTTTTTTCTGTAGAATGCTGATTACTGCGCATAGTTCCTAATCAGAGTAGTGCCTACTTTATTATATCGAACAGTAATATAGTAATCAATTACAATTTTTTTCCTGTAGTACTAACATCTCCCAAACTCTTTCAGCATTTTCATTTTTTACTTCATTCTAGTTAAAATTTCTTAGATATATTAACAAAATGAAATGGAAATATTCAATGCAATTGAAATTACTCTGAATGAAGATGAAATAGGGCCTAAATACGAATTGTACTTAAATGTAGTTTTAAGTACAGAGCCATAAGTAAGTTAAAAAGTACAGAGCTAAGTTTAAACGATAAATTAAAAAACATGGTTTTCATTTCACATGTTTTGAACAGTAATCAAATGACTTATATAAGTAACTAGCGGATATGCCCAGCATCGCACGGGTTTAAATGCAACTTTAACTTACTTCATGCTAAAATGAAATAGGTGAGCCTTAAAATGATAATTCATTGTTAATCGTAATTTTTGTTGCAAAATACTCCTCTTTAAACGGGTAAAACTTTATCAATTTGTATGCTTAAAAGCTTATCTCGATTACTCTACCTATTCAAAATTGAAAGAAAATAGCCATTTTGACACAAAAAAATTTGAATTTTGAGCTTTTTGGATTTTTTAAAATTTCAAAACCCCGTCATGCGAATTCTAGTGCATCAAGGAACTTTTGTGCCAAGTTTGATGAAAATCCGACGAAAACTGGATTTGTATAAGGAACAAACAAATATAAATATATGTATACATACATCCATTTTTATATATATAGATTGCAAATATTTGTGCTCTGTCGTTACAATTTTTTTATTTCAGTAGTTTTTCATTATTGTCGAGATGTCATTCTTGGCAGTTGCAGTGGTCATTGAAATTTCTCTTTGGAATTAAATTAAAGTTGTCAATACAATTAAAATTATCCTTTATAATGAAACTAAAATGATGTCTGAATATGAATTCTACTTCAAATGTTTAATGAATAAATAAGCACAGAGTTATGCAGAATAACTAATTAAGAAACGTGATTTTCATTTTGATTTTTTGAGCATTGTTCAAATGATTTATATAAGTAATTGTAGAGACTTTTGCTTCGTCTTCACAATTTTTTATATTTCAAAAGTTTTTCATAATTGTCAAAATTGCACTTTTGCATTTACAGTGGAAATTTATTGCATAGTAAGTCTTTTAAAAGAGACCATTTCAGGGTAATTATAATTATACGAATCAACAAATTTCAGCAAAAATGCCTATTTTACCATGTTTTTATTAACTCAGATTATGGTATGTTTGTTCGGGTGGAATCTTGTGATTGATTTTTGACTAACTTCTCTACGAACTAGAGACTTGTAATTTTTAAGATAGTTCCGAATTGAATGACAATGTAAGCGAATGAGTTTAATATATTCCAAAAGTATTCAAAATCTAATTTTAAAGCCATAAAATCGCTGAGAAAACCTTTTCTATATACGAAGGAAATACTGCATGGTTTTGTATTCGATATCATTGGAAACTCCATAAAAACTAACTCTTTAAGTAATTATTTAAGATCTGGCTCGATTTAAATTCTCAAATTCAATTTTGAGAATGAATCATTGGGTGTAAGCAACGACCCTGACCCAGTTGAAGTTCGCTCGCCTAACCTTTCGCCCTTGGAGATACTAACCGGAATAAAAGGGTAAAAGCATAACCCGTTCCATTTTACACACAATACATACGGAAGACCCATCTAGAGGGGTAAAAAATTTACAATTTTGTTGAAAAAGGGTTGGTTAGTTTAGAAGAGAGAGAGAGAAAAAAAAATCCCTAACCAGGCAGCTGAAGGAAAGCGGATGTAGGTCTGAAAGAGTTGCCCGGATGGGGTGAACTGGAAGGGGCCCCAAAGAGGTAAATTGAGAGGGATAGAAGGGGTGGGCCCCACGATCAAGGGGCAAGGGTGAACGAACTTCCTCCTGGGCTCGGGTTGGAACAGTTTGCTCGTTGAGCGGGAGTTCTTCCTGGTCTGGGGCCACATGAGGTATGTGGAAGTCATACTTTTCAATTCAAGAAATATCTCGCTTCAAGTAGCATGCAGTCAGTAACAGGATACAGAAAGAGTTGGTCTTGATTTTTTTTCTTTGAAAGAAATGACTCACTGAATTAGTTATAAGTAATGTGAAGGTAAACTAATTATGCGCATGCTAACGTTAGACATTGAGGCTATAAGTTTTATTTTATTTAAACCAAATCTTAATCATTTAAAAAAAGCATGTATTTTTGCAAATAAATATTTAATGATTTGTTCTAAGAAAGCTGGAACACACTTCATCTTGTGCAGAACAAAAGCTCTTTCGAGTGATTTTAAATGTTAAAGTGAACGAGAATTTTCCACCCTCCTATTTGCTTCAAATGTGAAGATTATTCATACATAATTAATCACAAAAAAAAAAAATTAAAAAATCGTATCGAATGTGCACTCTTAATTCGCAATAATTTTATACCGACTTTGCAGATTGTGGGTGATTTAAGATTCGTGTCGAAATTACATACAGAGACTGGTATAGTCTTTTATACGCATACAGTAAATACAAGCATATGAATTAAGTAGGAAGAAAAGAGGGCACTTAATCCGAAACAAACGCTGAAATAAGTTAAATTTTCTTCTCTGTCTTTCTCGAATTAATGCTTTTGAAGCATTTTATTAAGTAACTGAACTCAAGTGTTTTATTATTTCTGGAAGTTTTATACATAAAGATGTATAGAAGAATACGAAAGGAGATCCTCTTAGCTATTGATGAACTTCGTTTTCAAACACAAATTTGAATTAGTGTTTTAAATATACTCCCCAAAATAGTCAAAAGAAGAAGAAAAGAAGCTAGTCAGTATGCCAGTGATTGCTTTTAAATTGAAATGAATTAAATTTAGATTTTGAAAAGTTTTCAATTTGTTTATGCTTTGATTAATCGTCTTTTTTTTTCAAATAATTACTGAACTGCTAACGATTAAAGATGCCGTTTTTAAGTTTTCCGTCCTTCAATATTAGAACAGTAAGATTATCCTTATTTATTACAGATTAATTTCAATTATATGCTTCTCCCTCATTATGGTTTTCCCCAGTCTTAAAATCATAATGTATAAATCTATGTAATGCTCGGGAAAAGAAATACATTAGAAAATATACAAATATTTCATAAAAAATAAATGACTGAAGGTTATTCATCAATAAACTAAAGACCTTAACTTTTTTTTTTCCTCTTTAGAATAAAGAAGAAAAGGATGATGAAGGTTGATAATTCGTAACTCATGCCTATTTGTTACCGCTTACTCATCCACTAGATGGGCCTGCGTTAATTTTTTTTTATTTATTTATTTCTTTATTGGACAGGAGAGCCAACACATTTTTTTTCCTTCAAACCAGCAATTTACACGTATATATTGGAAAGGGTTTTTTTTAGACATTTTGCTGATTAAGTATTTGCTTTCGTAATTAACTTTACAGTTCATAAAACTTTTATGAAAATTAATTCATTTGTTTTCAAATGAATTAATTTTCATAAAAGTTTTATGAACTGTAAAGTTAATTAATATTTGAGTTTTTGTATAAAAATATGAAATTCATTCAGTCTTCATAAAGCACATTCTTGGTATTGGGAATAGATTTTCATCTATTCAGGTTTTTTTTTTTTTTGTAATAAAAAAGGTATAAATTAATCAAGAAACCGAACTTTTATTCTACATTTTGTGTGTGTGTGTGTGTGAAGTCATGGCATGTTTTTATTTATTTTTTATTGTTGTTATTCTTTATTTTTATTTATTTATTTATTTATTTATTTATTTATTTTTTAAATATAAAATGACATTTTGCAAGTGCTTATTTAAATTTAAAAAAATTGAAAAAAAGGGGAGGCCTAACCGAAGTTATTTCTTGTTTGTTTTCTTGTTTTTTTTTTTTTTTTTTTTTTCAATTTTTTAAAATTAAGATCATTCAAAAACTGCAACACGTAAAGAAATTTGTGCTCTCAACATATGACTCTATGAAGTTATTTTTTAACAAAAATTTCCGCACATAAAAAAAAAAAAAAAAAAAAAAATAGAGAGAGATGAATGAGAATCCGGGCTCAAAGAAATGCAACTAATCACCACGAATCTGGCATTATTGAGCTTCATATTTACTTTGGTAACAAAATCATAACGTTTACTAAACACTTCAATAAAACAGATCTAAAATATATTGAAGACTTACCCAGGAAGCTTGACAGAAGTAATTGTCGAAGAATAACTATTGTCTCTTATTTCGAAGTATAATAGCAAAGGTATAAGGAATGATACTTACCCGTACTTATACGTGTGAGTGTATAGGTAAATTATTATACAGTAAATATAGAAAATATCACGTACTTCAATTACTAAGCAGATTTAAAGATACATAATTGCTGGAGCTCGGAATAAAGAAATTCTAGCAATTGCAGCTAAATGAAATAATATGTGAAAGGAAAAAAATGCAAAATGAAGTTGGGTTAGGGCTGAAAAATACCGTTAAAAAACCTATATTCCTTTCTTTAAAATTTCAAAAATCCTTGCATTTATTTATTTTGAAACTCACATATGTGCAACAGACACTAATTTACAACTAAGTGCCAAATTTTCTTTCTTTATTTCTATTCTTTCTTTATTTTCTTACTTTATTTTTTGTAACCCTCAAGAAAATAAGAAATATGTTTTGTTCACCTAATTTCTATGTTGAAATAATAGCTATAAATAGCCACGTTTTGCATTTAATATTTCGTTATGCAAAACATAACTTTTTCGCGTCAAGAAACGTTTAGGTTATGATAAAATTGGCATAAAAAACCAATTTAGCTCAAGCCGTCTTTAAATAAGCATTCCATGTTTCTTTTTTTTTTTTTTTGAACGATTAATTGGTATCTCTTGCTCTCCGGAACCCACTGAAATAGAAAAAACTATTCGATTGATTTCTCTCAAGCAGGCCGATTATAATATTCAAATTTTAACCTATAAACTTACAGGAAGTCTATTTTTAAAAATTAAAATAATAATGAACTGAAACTTAATTCTTGTTAATAAATAGTGCTTTTTGGCTTCGAGGAGAAAAGCAATAAAAATAAGACTCCATTTGGGAAATAAATATTTTATTTTCCATATAGTTCAAAGATTGTAGAGGAAAGGAAAAATCAACTTACCAAAACACTTTACTTTCATGATTTTTTTCTTCCCTCAACAAGGTTTAAGGAACACTCTCGCACTTCACAAGTTCTAACTCCGAAAACTTCTGCAAAAAAATAAATAAGTAAATGATTTTTGCTTTCACTAGTACAGCAAAAGTGTGCTGTAAACGAGACATTACAATTTAAATTTGTAATTATACTTTTAAAAATAGAATAGACAAATTTTGTTTACAATAGAAAAGAATATTTTATAAATAAAAACCTTGTTAAAAAATAAACAAACAAAGGTGAGGTAACAAAATAGTGGATTTCACGTCAAAACTATTTACTAAAACTCAATTTTAAGTGAATTTCTTGACCTAAATATACTGATAATACTGTCTAAAATTTTTTTGTGCGACCTCCGCCTTATCTGCGCACGCGCCAAGTCTCTTTGGACTTCGAAATGGGGAGGAAAAGCAACGAGGAAGTAGTCCGCGAACTAAAGCTGAAGGCATCGGGTAGTGCGCATCCAAAACCTAACTCCCCTTTTCAGATGGAAGCGTCCGACTTTGCCAGGCGCCCAAAACGCAAACAGACAGTACACTACACTGCAAGGTTTCTTGACAAAAACATCGTGACGTCTGCGTGACGTTAGCCTATGAAAAACGAGCTAGATAAAACGTCACAGCCTACTTGGTAAATGAGAAGAGATCGCTGACTGCTTGTGAGCTCTTAGTGGCTCCACCTGTAGTGACGTTCAGTGTCAACTTAAGTTGCTGTGTAGTATAAGTTTTTTAAGGTTCCCATTATTTTTAAATACAGGAGTAACTGAAAACGATTTTTTTCTTGAAGTTTGTTTAATGATGTTAGAGGTACTCTAATAACATTAGATTATATGAGTATTTGAAATAGTATGTAAAATAAATTAGATTATTAGCAGCAAAATTATGTGTCAATAAAATTCATAAAAAAATTCTTACTTGCCAAATTAATTTAGCAAAAAAATTAGTCAGGTAACATTTAAATAATTTAACTCTCGTTGGTAGTTAAAGGCGAAAAAAATATTTGTTACTAGTTTCTTTTAAAAATAATACAAATTGGTAATTTTTTTATTGAAAGAAAAATGGTATCGAATGCCATGAGTTTTCAAAAACATTTAATAGAAAGGAATGAATTTTTCTACGACTGCGAAAAAGAAATAATAATTTAACTATTTTTCAAAGATGTTGACTTGCATCATTTAAAAACGTTTCTTGTAAGGTGAAATTGCTCCATTTGAGCTTTAAAAACGATGCAATTACAAGAAAAAGTTTCATGTCTTCAAGTTGAATAGGAAACAATACTTCCATTTTGTTTGAAACGAAAAGAAATTAAATTTCATTTTAGTGGCCCTTTCCCCGCTCTTTCGCTAAAGAGAGCAACAGTATTTTAATTTCCATATCGCTAAAGATTATGAGCAGTTAAGAGCGATTTAATGTCCTACTTGGAAGTTTAAAATTGAACATTGAAGACTGTTTAAAAGTTCGGAGAGCGACGAAATAAAATACTGTCTAACGCATTCCATTCTGTTTATTTTATTTATTTTTTTTTTCTTTTTCAAAGAAAGCAGAAGAAAAGTAGACGCGCACTAACGCCCGAAGCGTAGAGTACACTTCCTTTTGTGCTCAAAAGGTAGCGCTCGCATAACTCGCGGTAGCGTTGCCAGGTTTAAAAGTGCTATCTTCCCGCCTGCTGCTTTTGAAGGAGCTTAATGTTTCGCCTCGTAGCCATTTTGGTAAAGGTACCGAAGTAAATAGGCAGCCAAAAGCAAAAGAATAAAAATAAGCCCGCGAAAAATGTACATTAAAAGTAGTGAGAGATGATTGTTTGCTATAAAGATGATCACAGCGCACGATAAACAATTTTTTCCCTTAAACAAACTTTATAATCGAGATAGATACTCGCATTCACGCTACCACAATAACAGCATAAAAATATCAAATCAGTGTTTGCTTTATGAAAGATATATATTTCATAGACCGTGAAAGAGACCAACGTTCATTTAAATTCGCGTTTTATATTAGTTTTTTTTTTCTTCTTTATTAATGGTAGGCCTATAAAATAGTTCCAAAACACTTTACGGGCAAAAGCTATTATGTTAAGCTATCATAAAAACAGTTTGAAAAGGTGAAAAGTGAGTATTTCTTGGGTGAAAGTTTTTTTTTCTTCTATATTTCTTGGAATATTTCTTTCTAATAGCGATGAAGAGTGCTTAATTTATAGCACGGCCAATGAAGCTAATGGCATGATAAGCGGCAAATCTGTTTCACATGCAAGAGCAGTTTTAAAACGGTAATTTTCGAAAGGTAATTGTTATAAAAGCTTCTTAAATATTTTCTGAAAAACATTGTTTCAGTTGGTGCTTAATAAAGCGGTTAGAAACTGGTGGCTGGAGAGAAGTATCAAAAATGTCACATTGGGCATCGCTGATCATATTAATGCAAACAAATATGATAAATGAATTAACTCTCAAATCTGCAAAAAACATTAAACATTTGAAATGCATAACTTAAAGCATCACAATTTTTAAAAAATGTAGAAAGACTGCTTGTAGAAGAATTTGCGGCAAACTGGAACAGAGAGACAAGGTTAAATACTTTAAACAGTTTACACCGCCACTTATCTAGCAATATTTTGAAAAATCTTCTTAAACACGTAGTTCATACCAGCCAAAAAAATAGATAGGCGAAGGATAAACACGCGTGAACATTTTTTTTTCTTTTTTTTTTTTTTTCAAAAACAAATGTACAGCTCAAAAATGTCCCCCTGATTGAACAGTCTTTACTTTGTATCGTGATTTTTTTTAATTTATTTAACTATTTTACGGTCTAGTATTATTTAAAAAATGTTCTCAATCATTCACATGTGCCCCCATATTACCCCAGGCCAATTTGCATGTGCCTTTCGCTGCGTTGGTGATGCCGGTGCAGAAAAATACCAGTTGCCAGTGCATAGATACATTCTGATGAAAAAATCATCAAAAAGAAGAGAAATGCTTCAGTTGTACAATTTTCTCTCATTTATATCTTTTATTTATTTATTTATTTATTTATTTTGTCTTATTTTCTTTCATAGTTGTATAGTTTTAAAAGAAATATGCCCTTTTAAGCCCACAAATTTTTAGAATACCTCCACAAGCAGGATTTCATTTATTCCTCTTTATCTTTTTACCAAAGCTTGTAGATTCTTTTAAACATTAGCTATCAAAAATGTCGGCTACGCATCATCGCAACATACATCCCGGATTTAAAAAGTTAGGAGAATAATTCATCCGTCGAAAAAATTCCAAAAGTTACTGATAGCCCTGGGCAGCCAAGAAATCAAGAATGACACGGGATCCATAAGACAGCCATGAAAAATCGGATTTGTTGGACATCCTCCCATTAGCTTCCCTATCGGATACGCATATTAATTACGCAACCATTTATCGGAGAATTTAAGACACGCCATGTTGGATACACAGAGCTGAAGCCAGACAGTCATTTAAGTCTGCTTTCTGACTGATGGTTCTAGTCCCTCGGCTGGAATTCTAAAAGGGGTGGGGTGCATGAAGGATGGCACGTTTGGGTGTGGTCTCAAGACAAATTTCCGCGCGCTTAGATTCCGACCCGATCTGCTTTTATGGTCTTGGGAGATTAAGAAAAAACTGAAAAATGGGCTCGGATTTGAGCTTATGTGGGGATAAATTGCGTGTCGAGAATGTCCTTGGTGAAAGAGAGTCAGGTGGTTTGTACATTGTGTGAAATATTTCCTTCGTGGTTGGATGTTTTATTGTAATGCTGTGGGTGGGACGTGTGATGAATATTTCTCTGGAAATTTTGTTTAATCTTTTTCTTTCTGTACAATAATAAGAGTTTAATTGGGGAAAAAATGTCGAACTGGAATTTCGATTTAGAGAGTAAAGTTTGATGTTTCTCAAAAGATTTGACTTTACTTTAAAAATAATAAATTAATAATTAAAATTAAAAAATATATAACGTTTAAAAACACAATCACCTTTAAAAAAATCAATATGCTCAATGCTATTTTGTTGCAATGGCTAAAAACAGCTTTTGGATGAACTCCAATCAAACAGTCGATCAAAAGCTAACTAGACTACACTTCAGCAAAGATTAAGTTGAGCAAAAAAGATTTAAAGAATTGATTTAAAGTGTTTTTGCGAGAGTATGGATTTTAAAAAACAGAATAATGAAATTATTGAAATACGGAATAAGTGTTATTTTGATCATTGAAGTAAATAGATCACATAATAACTTCAATACAATTATCGATGAACTAAGTTGCCTTCAAAAAAAGTATGTGTCCAATTTTCAAAAAAGAAAAAAAAACTTATGTTAGAGTAGTATTTTAAAAGTAATTTGAAACAAATGCAAATTTAGCCCCTTCAGTCGGAACTATGAAATAGTTAACCAAAAGTTTTTTTATTTGGTACACAAAGTACCATGGCTAAGAGCATCTCACAAACAAAATTTTAAGCTTGTGAGTAAAAAATTAAAAGAGTTATGACGTGTCCAATTTTCCAGATACATATTTTGAAATTAATATTTCAGCAAAAAAAATATGAAACATCACACAAATTTTACCGTAAAATATTCTCCAAACAATAACAAAACATAATATAAGCATTTGAAACGATAAATAAAAGATTATATATTTTTTAAAAAATCAGAAAAAAAGTTCGCCTTCGCGACAAAAATCTATCGTTGGCAAAACGAGTCAAATCCCATCTTCCAATCCATATTTTGCAGTGTTGCCAATTCCAAAACTAGAAATTTTTGCACAGATGATAATATACAGAATGTCAAGAGTAAACTACAAAAAAAATCAAGTAATTTAATAAGTTATTAAATGATTAGCAGCTGTTCAAAGCTGATGTCCGGTATACCGGACACCAGGTTTGAAGGGGTTAGAGAGAAAATTTATTAGCTGCTAGGAAATTTAAACAGGAAAGAAGACTCGTTTAGTTCTGAATGTTCATTTTGTTCATTAATTCAGAAATTTTCGCTTCAATGATTTTCAAAAAAATCACTCATGGTCATTAAAAGACAAACAGAAAAAGTATAAAATACTTCTTTTTCTCATACTGTTTAAGAAAAACCGAAATTTGGAGGAAAAAAAAAGCAATTTAGAAACTTATCGTTTAGCTTTGCACCATTTCATATTTTTAGCATATTTGGCAGCAGGTGTTACATATATTACGGTCACATGTCTTATACTTGCATGTTAACTATTACATGTAAAAAAAATTAACTTTACCACGTTATAGGTACGTTGCAGAGTGTCAATCATTTAAATCCAGATTCTCCATAGGGTGGGGGGCGTTCCACCAGGGAAGCGTAGAAATAGGAGAAATTTAAGGAAATGGTGGAATTTTAAGAAGTAAAGTAAACAAGTACTATTTTACCCATCTTTTAGTCTTACGTAAATATTTTCGTAATTGTGAGTTTTTATTTTTGAGGTTTTGTCTAGCTTTTTGTCCCCTTTTTTCTGTGAACTCGGATTTTTATCAAAAGCCTAACTAAAGTCAAAATACCGAACAAGACTGGATATTTTGACTCCGATTATCGAAAGTAATCAGAGGTACGCTCTGCCAATTCAAAATCTAAAAATTTCAAAGCCCGAAATTCAAAAGCTCGTCAAAAACAAATAGTGGAAATTCTCCCATTAATGTTGTAAAAGTGACTATCATTACATATCAAACACTCCGAAATCCCAAATTACTCAAATTGAATTATATGTAGGTTTTGGATTCTCTTGCTTAAAAAAAAATTAATGCTGTTAACATAAGGTTATACGTGAAGTAATATTAAATTTTACGCTCGAAATAATCTAAATATATTTATATTTAAAGCAAGCTTCAGCCATCTTTATTATCCTTTTAGTTTTAAATTCTGGTTTTTCTACAAGTGTACTGACCACACATAGTGATGGGAAGTGGCTTGACTTCACATCGGTGTTCAGAGGGGGGCGCTGACCCCGCCTCAGAGATTGGTAACCCCTGATTTAAATTTATTGTGATTTCAACCGCCATTTAAATTAATTAATTTATTTATTTTTTCAAATGATTGATTTAAATTATTTTTAAGCCCAAAAATTCTCTTGAAAACTGTAAATTTCACTAGTTTTTCTGAATAGTAAACAAAACCTTCTTTCCTTAGCTTTGATTTTGCCATTTAGGGTAACATTGAACCACGTGAGTTAGGTGTGCAGCACCTTTTAAGCATATTTTTCTTTAAAAGAACTGCAGATGGCCCAGTGAAGGCTTCACTTGCCAGCATATAATATGCCTGTACTCCTTTTTATTTTACGAAATAAATTGGAAATACTGTAGAAAACTCATTGTGCATATTGTATATTCTATACTCTAAAGTTATTATTTGGATGATCGTTTTGAAGGCTGATTTGAAGCTGTAGAAATATATAATCCCATGCATAAAATATTTTAAATAGTATAACTCTGTGGCTTGGTTCTAAAAGGGCCTAAGTCAAAAATGTTAGTTTCGAGAAAAAGGCGATGAAAGACATTTGAGATTTTTTAGAATGCTAGAACTTTCTTATATTAAGATTCCCATTATTATTTTTTGGTATTTGTTTATTGTTAGTGTAAAGAAACATTATTTTATCATATGGAATTTTTTTATATATTATATTATATGTTATATATTATATAAATATATAATATATATAATAATTTATACAATATATAATCTATATATTATTATGTATTATATAGACATTGGCCTTTGTAGAATTAGAGTTTTACTAAATTGGAAACTTTTGATGTAAATAACACAGAATGTGAAAAAATTGACATTGGCCCTTTTAGAACCAAGCCACAGAATTATTTTCGAAATCTTATGATGATATCAACTGTTTTTTTTTTTATTTCCTGGGTTAAAATTTTATGAAAATAAAGTATTTTGCTCTCAAGTTTATGACACAGTTTAAAATTACCTTAACGGGCAGGATAAGTTTCAGCCGAATTAGTAATATCTTAAGTGAAGGGTCAGGGGGAAAAACCACGGTAGTCCACTTTTTGTTGAATTTAAACTGACGCTACCACCTGTTAGAAAAATAAGAGTAATTTCGTTTAGTACATGCAATATTCGTGAAAAAATACTGTAGTCCATGTATTATTGTCATTTTAGAACAAGTATACTGGGGAAGTTTATGAGTTCGTAAAGTTTAAATTTCGTTTTTCTCAAAATGAATCAAATGTGACTACCGTGGTTTTTCCCCCTGGCCCTTCAAGTGTTTTCGTAATAATAATAAATTCTTATTTTTGGATATCAGCAAAATAATTCGAGAATGGCTCTTCAGAGATCGGTCAATAGATGCAATTGTACTGTTAAAACACGAGAAAAACAGTTTAAAAAATGTGTATATTATGAATGACGGCTGTGAAAGCAAATTTTACATTCCCATAGTACGCGAGCACACTCACCCACCTATACATACACAACTGAGTTCTTAAACCGATTGAGGCTCTAACTCTTCCAAAAATAAGGAAAATTTTAAAATTATTGGGAAAATAATAAAGGTTTTTTCCACTAACCTGCTTTATATATGATTAGAATTGATATCCAAACTCAATGATTAAAAAAAAGAAAAAAAAAACACACAATATAATTAGAATCAGCAAAGGTATTTTTAGAGGGAGAAAGAGGAAACCAGTAATAAAATTTATGTAAATTTTGGTACGAAATTAAATTGAACTTTCAAAGAAAATATTTTTAACATCAATTTAATTTTCCTCAGTTAAACCTTAGAAGGAGACAAAAAAAGTTATAAAGTACTGTTTCTTGGGATCGCCCTGAGATTTCATACTTTAAAATACTAAACTAAGAAACAATAATTTAGTGAGAGGAATAATAAAATCATTGCCTGCATTTACATTTGGCACATGCATAAACAATAATAGTTAAATTTATTTCTTATCAAGCAAAATTTCTCAGTTTTCAAAATTCAATATTTGAAAAAACAGCAAGAGGTCTATTGAAAAAAAAAAAATCTTAAAAATGGTGTTTTGTTACGAATGAAAATTTATAAAAGAATAAGAAATGAAATACGGATTATATCTGTTGTTAGTTTTAAAATGAAAAAATTCGTATATTTTTATTTCAATATGTGTGTGGTTGATACATTTTACATCATAATATATGACAATTTATGTCTCAAAGCATTGAGACCTAGATTTTTAAGCTAACTAATTTAAAATGTGGTTGTAGCATTACAATTTGGTACACTCGTGGAAAAGTTAGCCTACTTAATCAATGAACATGTTGGAAATGTTTTGTTATTGTTTTTGTCTTCATTTTTTCCCCTTAAATTTAACAAACTAAAAATTGCTTGAAAAATATAGACAATTTTGCACTTCTTCCAGCTACTTTTTTAGAAAATTAAAAAATAAAAAATAAATAAATCTTTAATAGCAATAGAACGATTATTTGAAATTGGAATCGAAAACTAAAACAATTGTAGCGTTTGATTACTCAAATCAATATGGGGTATTTATTAAAATGAAATTTACTGAATGATTCAAAAACAATATTTTTTATTCTATTAAAATTGGAATTCAATGTCGTGCAAAATTAAATTTTGCTGGTCGTTCAAATATGCTTGTTAATCTGAAAAAAATGTAGCATTATCATCCATAAAAGGTGCTGTTATGATAACCTTGAGAAAGATTGTTGTTAGTTAAATAGTTAAGGCATATAACGGGAAATAAATAGTTAGCTATTTAATTTTTTCACTGTCATTGGGCTCTAGATTTGCCTTTTAAAAATTGATGTGTAATCAGGGGAATAAAAAATTTATATTCCTATGAAGTGATTTTTAAAAACTTGTTTAAAAAAATAATGAATGAACTAATAAATAAGCAATAATAATAATAAGAATAGAAATAGCCTTTCATGTTCACTCAACTAACTCTCATAAAACCTCTTTTACTTTTTAAAAAAGTTTTTGAAGCAATATATACCTAGCTTACTGAATGAGCTAATTAGGAGACACTAGCATTGAAGTAAATGAAAGTAAAAACCAGACCATAATAATAAGAATAGAAACAACCTTTCAGGTGCATTCAACCAACTCTCATAAAACCTCTTTTACTTTTTAAAAAAAGTTTTTGAAGCAATATTTAACTAGCTTACTGAATGAGCTAATTAGGAGACACTAGCATTAAAGAAAACGAAAGTAAAAACCAGACCATAATAATAAGAATAGAAATAACCTTTCAGGTGCATTCAACCAACTCTCATAAAACCTCTTTTACTTTTTAAAAAAAGTTTTTGAAGCAATATTTAACTAGCTTACTGAATGAGCTAATTATGAGACACTAGCATTAAAGAAAATGACAGTAAAAACCAGACCATAATAATAAGAATAGAAATAACCTTTCAGGTGCATTCAACCAACTCTCATAAAACCTCTTTTACTTTTTAAAAAAAGTTTTTGAAGCAATATTTAACTAGCTTACTGAATGAGCTAATTATGAGACACTAGCATTAAAGAAAATGACAGTAAAAACCAGACTTTCGTGAAAGTTATGAGCTTATAGTACACATCTCTCGTTGGAGAGAATAGTGGTGCGTCTATTAATTTTGAAAAAACGTATTAATTATTAATATAAAACCTAAATTATCTACAATACAAGCACAAATCTAGTTTGCATAAGAGGTATGTAATGCCACATAAAACACGAAATTAATATTGACACATCGTTAAAATTTCATAGTTTAGAAGAAACATTTTCAAAGTTCAACTTTTCATGTTTATACGATTGGAGTTTATACTTTTCATGTTTATACGAACGGGAAGGAAAAATGAGTTAATTGACGAGCAAAAATAATACGCGCATAACATGTCACTCACAGATAAAAATAAAGGCACAAACAATAAATAAATGAACGAATAAATAAATAAATACAAAATGCACAAAGACACCATAGGAGAAATACTGAAATACTACACTAGGCGCAAAAAATCATAATGTTATGTTTACTGGTTGACTTTTTCAATGTAAAACATGAAACCAATATTGACACATAGTTAAAATTTCATAGTTTAGAAGAAACGTTTTCAAAGTTAAACTATTCATGTTTAATTGAGAATGAAAAAGTCAACCTGTAAACATAACATTATAATTTTTTTGCGACTAGTGCAGTATTTCAGTATTTCATAAAAGCATGATTTTCTCCTATGGTGTCTTTGTTTCCTTTGTATTTATTTAATTATTTGTTCATTTATTTATTGAATGGGCCTCTATTTTCATCTGTGAGTGCGTATTATTTTTGCTCTTTTGCTCTTTAATTAAATCATTTTCCATCTCATTTAGTGAGAGTAATATACAAAAGATATTTCTCTCCGTTTTTCAACACTTTTTCTATATGAGTTTTAAAATATTGTGAAAACTTCCCTATGTTGCCCATTTGCTTCATTATTGACTCTAGCGTTGCACAAGCCTTTTATAAGTCATAAATACCAAGGGGCAGTATAAATGCAAATAATGCTTTTCGTAGTGTGATGTTAATTAAGGGGTCTAGTACCCTTTCGGTAAAGAAAATATGTCGAAAAATTGGTAAACTTAAAAGTTACTTGTTTCAAGATCTATTAGTTTTAATTTCATGAAATTTTAACCAAATATGAATTCAACTCTAGTAATCTTTTCAATTCCAAAGTGTAAGTTATGGGTGTTTTTGAAGTTTTTAAGCAATTATTTTAATAAAGTGAATTTTTGTTCTGCCGATAATTTAAAACACATTGTGTGCATCATTACTCTTTTGTAAAACAAGATATCCACTTAATTTTTTTTTTAGAGTAGAAAAATAATGTATGTTTAAAATGAGGAAAAATTAGATTGATTAAATACTCCTTACCCATAAAATAAAATTTTTAAATTCAAAATTCAAATCTTGATGCATATTTAAAATATATATATATCTACAATTTGAAAAGTTTCAACACAAGAGAAATTTTGGTTCATTAAATTAAGCATAATTAGTGCATGAGCACTTGTATAAAGTTTCGTGCACTTGACATTATCCGTTTCCAAGAAATGCTGCGCACAACGATGTAGTTTCGAGAAAATCAACTTCAAAAGTCGGTTTTAAACATCTATCATAATGGTAAACAAATGCGATTTGCAAAATTCGGTTTCTGCTGTTTTCCTTATATCTTCCGTTCGACTGGGAATTTTATTACGGGGTTTGTCTTAAAATATTCCCGTTATTTCCCAGTTCCAAAAAAAAGTTAAATACAAAAAATCAATTTTTTGAACTATTAAAGGGTACCAGACCCCAAGAATTTCATTTCTTTTGAATGTTTGCTGACTCTTACACAAATAAGATTTCTAACCAAGTCAAAAACTATTCGCGTTTTATATTCGAAATTTAAGAACAGCATTATTGAAAAGCACAACATAATTTATACGTCAGGAGTATTGAGCCCGCGACATTAAAGACGTATGTGGCCTTAACTGTCATTTACAATCTCTGAGAATGCAATACATGACCACCAGACCGCATTTTTTTGGGTTTCTTACATTAAATAATTGTTAAAACTTATTTTGTCATTTTTGTTACACATCAATGAATAAAAAAAAGAGTATTGTTTTCTCGAAACTGCCTTGATCTGCTTCAAAGTTTGCATAAAGTTTAAACATAATGTACATTGAAACAATTGAAGGGCTTGGAGGATGAAGGGGTTATGTTACATTAAAAAAAAACCACTCTGGATAATGGTAAGCAATGGATACAGCTAAGCAAATAAAACTTGGTACATCAAACAGTAGATGTCATTAGACCAATTTGGGCATGGGACATTTCCGCCGCAGCGTAGGACATTTCCGCCGCAAACTTTATCCCTACCTTGCCTCCCATGAGACATCTCCGCCGCGTTTTTCCCCTCATTTTTCGTACTATGGAACTGATCCGCCGATTGAGTAAGTAGAGTGTAATATTGGCGAAGAAAAATTGGCGAAGTTTGAATAGATAAACGCTCCATCCTGTGTTTTTCGGATTTCTTTGTTTTTTTATGTTCTAAAAGAACGTGAATTTCGTGTTTATAAAGTCAGGAATTTCTCGTGCTCATAGAGCTCTGCATTTTTCCACTTGACGTTGGATTTTTTTTTTTTTTTTTTAGAATAAGGAAAGTGTTAAGCGTTTGTAGCTTTTAGCATATATAATACAAATGAATACACAGCATGACATCACTTCCCTGTAATGATGTATAGAAGAAAGGTAGAGATAAAGGGAAAGGCAGGGTAAAGTAGGGATAAATTTTGCGGCGGAAATGTCCTACGCTGCGGCGGAAATGCCCTTTTCCGACCAATTTCATACGCACACTAACGACAAAACCAGAAAACAAAAAAGCTGCAACAACTGCAACAATAAAACTTTGAACTTTAATTACTCGCAATTTCTGTTTTGTCATATAACCCTTTCATCTCCCAAGCCATTCAATTCTGATTTTACTTATATTTTTAGTTTTCAGCAATGATAAATACTTTTAATACCGTTTTTATAAGATATTCTGTTTGTCCTATATTCTACACATACCGTAAAGTCGGGTTACTTGGACCCTAAGGGGTTACTTGAGCCCATTACAGTAAAATGATAAAATCTAGGTTTGGTACTTATTAGTTGAAGACTTGCACGTAGTTCCTCGTTTCTCCTCTAGGTAGAAGCACTCTGCAGTCTCTAATGCTAGTACCAAACCCAGATTTTATCATTTTACTGTGGGCTCAAGTAACCTCCTTGTGGGTCCAAGTAACCCGACTTTACGGTACATGATATTTTATATGCCTACATCAAAGAAATCTAATTCAAATATTTATAAAAAGTGTCCGTAGCTTGTGGCGATTAAATAGTTTTTCAATTTAAAGAGAACCGTTATTAGCTTCTATTAACAGTTCTGACGTAGCACGTTTTTTGAATTGATGAAAACTGTAGAAGAAAATGATATTTTTTTAATTAGTTATGTACTGTTTTTCCTTTTTTTTTCAAATAAATGAGATGCACTTTAATGCATTTTTTATTATTTATTTATTTGATCATATATTATGTATTAAAAGCAAGTTTTAAAATGCGGAAGGGATAGAGTGGAATATGAATGTTTTGTTTATTGTAGTTGTTCATAGGAATATAAATGTTTTGCTTGTCTGATCACGCATCAAATTTATAGAAGTTTAGCTAGAGCTCCGTACGTAAGAAAAATCATCTAACAGTTTATTTTCTATCATATGCCTAAGCTATTTAGTTATATGTATTAACTATTTTAATTTTAAAAAATCTGAATTAGTCCGTAGAAATTTTTTCCAGAATTTAGGTGCTATTTCTCAGGAGAATAAACAAAGTTAAAAATTTATTCTTAACTCAATTCTAGAATAATTTTAACTTTTAATATTATTTAAACTTAGTTCTTAGAACAAATTATTTTGGTAACTTAAATTTTAAATTAACTAAAAACAAACGTAGCTTGTATTAAATGAAGTAGAACTTTAAGATGCTCATGTCTATGCAATGTGCTAAAACTATATATTGTATTAAAATTTTCCCCATTCATAAAAATGTAACCGAATTTTCAACATATTTCAAACATGAACAAAATCAACTATTTCAATATAACGACTTATTAAGCATATGAAAGCATTTTCTTTAAAAAATGCTTTCATATGTTGAACAAAAGTCCATAAAATGAAATTAAACAAATAGACAACAGTTCTACCTTAATTTTGGTACAATTTTAATTTTTAATATTATTCAAACTTAGTTCTTAGAACAAATTATTTTGGTAACTTAAATTTTAAATTAACTAAAACTAAACGTAGCTTGTATTAAATGGAGTAGAACTTTAAGATGCTCATGACTATGCAATGTGCTAAAACTATATATTTTATTAAAATTTTCACTATTCATAAAAATGAAACTAAATTTTCAACATATTTCAAACATGAACCAAATCAACTATTTCAATATAACGACTTATTAAGCATATGAAAGCATTTTCTTTAAAAAAAAAATGCTTTCTTATGTTGAACAAAAGTCCATAAAATGCAATTAAACAAATTGAAAACAGTTTTACCTTAATTTTGGTACTGCTTTACACGTTGAATATAACAAAGAGTATTTTATGTATCACCCATCCATATTTTCTGAAGAATAATTATCTTTCGTCAATATCTCGACACCAGCAAAGGAACGATTACGATAGTTATCGATTTCCATTGCATGGTATTCAATTTTCATTGAGTAACCCCGCAGTGGCAGGCTACTGATTAAGACAGTTATTAATACTCCTTGTATGGCAATTACTTTGCGGCGAGTGTCAGAACTGTAGCGAGGTGTTGATTACGATAGTTATTGATGTTAGTGTACGAAGGTATTTAATTCGTGAATTTGTCTAGAGTCAAAATTGTTGGGTGATGTTGAATTGAAATCTTGTTAAATGCTTTATAATTCATATGTTATTCGTGTACACTGTAAGAAAATAAATAAATGAACAGTAAAACTAAGTAAAATCTGAATTCGCTTTTGGCAAATTAAAAGTTCTTGAAATCAAGAATTTCACCCAGGTTTTCATTTCATGCTTCTAAAAGTTTTATGTTACACAAATTTCAATTAACTTTTTCATTTTTTTTTTTTTTTTTTTTTTTTTTTGCGTATTAAGCATCACAATAAACTTTTTCTTTTTTGAAAGACTTTGTTAGAACCAATTAATGTTTTGCGTCTGCAGCATTGACTGTTAAAATTAATTCATAGTTTTATTTCAGCTGTAGTTTCCTTATATCGTTAAGTGAAACATACTAAGTCAAAATTATTAATTTTCAGATTTTTAGTTTATCTTACACACAAAAATGAGCTGTTTCTACTGGTGAAACCCACTGAGACATATCTTTATTTAATTCAGTTTTTTAAACTAATTTGTAATCACATTAAGTAGTCAAGCCAAGCAGTTCTTACAGGTAAAACACACTAAAGGACTTAGTTGCTTTCTAATGTTGAAAAATATTTCATAGTAAAAGTAAAACACAACCAAGTCCATGATTAGTTTAATTTGATTTAATTATGTCAATTCCAAACTTTTTCGTAGTAAAAGTAATTTTTTTCATAGTAAAAGAAAAATATTTCATAGTAAAAGTAAAACACACTAAGTCCATGATTAGTTTAATTTTATTTAATTATGTCAATTCCAAAGAAGTTAAAATAAAAATTTTTTGATAAGCGTTTTCTCAAAATCATGTTTTTTGACTTAGTGTGTTTCACTTGTAACCCCGCGATATATCGATAGATTAATATATTTTTATTTCAGCTGTAGTTTCCTTATATGTCGATAGATTATACGATAGATTAATATTTTGTTAATTTTTTGAGTTATCAAACATCTCTGGGTGGTTTTATGTTGAAAGTATATTAAACTCAAAAGTTCCCCTTTTTTGCACCAATGGCGGCGCAGATGTCAAGGTTTATCTTGTGATTAAGTCAATTGGTTTTTTTTCCAAACTCACTGAAATCCTTGACGGAATTTTAACTTTTTTTGTGTCGAAAAATAGGGTGGAGTTTTCAATAAATTTTGACACGAAAATCAAGTTTGTGTGATTATTTTTCGAGCAGATATTCAAAGAAAAAAAATCCTGTAACTGACCCGGTGCAATCAAAAAGAAAATAGTTAACTTCCTTACAACATCTGAAGTCAGAGTCGGAACAATAAGCTAAGCTCTTAATTGCTCAAAAAGAAAAAAAAAGACAAGAAAGCAAGAAAGGGAAAAATCTGCAGTACAATTAGAAAATCTCTTGCAAACTGCAATGCCATAAAGTTTTCTCTAATCCAAAAAATTACTTAAAAAGAAGCCGATACAGCTTCTTAAGTAATATTGCTGTATTACTAAAGCTGTATCGGTTACTTAGGAAATGCTATGGAGCCTCACTTCCTAGGAGTTTTTCCATTTCTACCGCAAGTTTTTTTTTATACCTTTACTTGATGTAAATAATAGTATCAAGATCCAGGGACGTCATTTCGAAATTTTCCAGGGGGGGGGGGGCAAAAGGTGGATACACATTGTAATATTTACCAAGTGGCAAAAACCACGCCCACTTATATGTCAATACATTGATTTCCCAAAGTCGGGGGGGGGGAGTTTACCCCCCTGCCCCCCCCCCTAAATGACGGGCCTGTCAATATCCCAAGAAGAGAATGATCGATAAACCTCGTCAATATCTTGAATACAACAAAATTAGCGCTCAAATTATTGTTCTTAAAAAATGTTTTAACTTTTCGTTACCGTAAAATGGGGTGAATCGGAACACTTTTCAGCTTTGATTGTAAAAAAAGTAGTTAAAAGATTTTTTTTAATTTGATTTTTTGGGTAAAAACTTCGGTCTTGCTTTACTTTTGATATTCCAAGCGAAGACAAAGCATTTTGAAAAATTATTATTAAAATATACAGGAAATTATGGGTGTTCCGAATCACCCCGCTGATAGGGGTCAATCGGAACACTTGTTAAAATTTTTATTTTTTTCCAATTTAGCCTGTAATAGGTCTCATAAAATGAGTAATATTGATGGGGGAGAATAAGAGCAGACAATTACTGTCAAATAAATGCATAATTTCACTACCAGTAAACGTGTATAATTTGTCAAAATTCAAAATAATTTTGAACTTTTAAGAAATGCTTTTGAATTGAAATACAAAGATTTAACATGAATGGAAGTCACTCATGTCGTCCACAAATATGTACTTGTCCTTAAAACTAGCAATTGTGACTTGGCTTAAGTTTTTTCATAACATCTCCTGGGATGAACTCTTCCTTTTCTTTAGTTTCTTGAAATCTCTCGGTTTCGGGGATTGTCCTGAAAGCTTTTTACGCTTATTCATCACTGTCTGTGTGCTGGATTTTTACTACATAAAGTCTATGTGACTTTCCCCCTCGTATTTTAAGTAAAAAGAAGTCTCCTGGAGAAAAAATCTTTTGAAATCTGCAACTGTTTGTCATTCTAAGATCTAGTTGCTCACGAGAAGGGATAAACAGTAATAAAACCTTGTCCTTGTCTTGATTAGAAGAATTGGGGTTAGAATCTTGATTTTTCAAACAGTTTCCTTCAAATAAGTTTGAATTGGAACAGCAGAACTAAGTGTTCCGATTCACCCCGCAAATTTTTTTTCTATGCCATTTTTCAGAATTCTTCATTTTTATGACACAATTTATAAAAAATGTAAATTCTAATGCGGTATTCTGTTGTTCAGATACATGTATAATTTAAACATACCACTCTTAGTTTTTAAATATAAGAAGGTTTGATCTTGCATATGAAGTTTTGCAGTCTATGGAAATGTGATGTTTTCTAGCGTTCCACGTGCAGCCCTCCTTAGAAGCCAATAGCGTTGCCAGATTGACAAAAGTAATTTTTTCCTACTCCCTATGATCTTACCTTACTAAGAAAAAAATTCATGGTGAAAAATACCCAATAGTTTATTTATGAAAAATTTCGTTGTACGGTCGGGAAGTTTTGTTCCGATCGACCCCGCTGTTCCTATACACCCCATTTTACGGTACACTATTAAGTGTCTATTTCGAATAGTAGTGCAATGACAAATCGTACATGGAATCACATTCAATTTGTGAACTAAGTTTAAACTCGAAGCATAAGTTTCATCTCATTGCAACATCTTCAATATTCGTAAGGACAGTGCTAACAGACGTTTTGTAATTGTTTTGCTGAACTGAAACTTAAATGCGCTGATTTTTATGTTGAATTATTTGTAATTTTGATGTGCCACAAAAGCGTGTAAATAATGTCATGTAATTAAAAGTCTAGTAACCAGAAAATGTTCAGCCTTTAAAAAATATCGTAATACATATAACTATTTCAAGCTATTTTTACCTGAATAATGCTGTATTCTTTGAAAAACCTTAATATATATGGATCATTCTCACAAAAGCAGTCATCTTTATGTCCTCGTTATAATTTGCGAATATTTTCTAACTTATACAGATTTTTAGTGCTTTAAATAATGATTTTCCAAATTGGTGTTAGCAATGTAATGAAAGTAAAATTTCTATATTTTATTTTAAATGAATTTAATTTAGGTCTAAAGTATCAGAACGTCATTCCCTCATTTGTGACTGTTGAAAAAAAATACTTCTAATCAAAAAAGGGATAAGTCCATATTTTTGTGCATTTCATTTCAAATTATTGAATTAGTTAAGTGAACAAAACCATTCAAAATGAAGTGTTCCTTAAAATTAGTTCACGCAAGCATTATTAAGTTTGTCCTCAGCGGGAAACATCATTCCCTCACAACAATAAGTTTCCCCCTCAGAATCGCAACAAAATAATTTTTTAGACAAAAAATTTTTGGTCATTTACAGTTGGCAACACCGAAGAAGATTGCAACAGATTTCCGTCTGTAAATTGCTGAAAATTAGTTCATGAAATCTATCTGAAAGCATAGATCAGATTTATGCTTCATTGCTATGCCTTGTATGAGAATAAACTCAAATATCAGTTAGGTCTAATTATTCGAATTAAATTTCACGAAATTCGTCACTCCCTCACTCTTAAATATTTGCTTTGTGAAATAATGCTGTAACACTAACTATGCAAAAAAAATATTTCTTTTAAATATATAACAGTTGACATTATGAGTTCCTGCAAAAAGAAAGAAAATATAAATGATGCTTTCTAAGAAATATCTATAATTATGGACTAATCAGTGTAAAATAAACACTGGTTCCATCAATGTCATGCAAAAATGGTGCCAGACAATCCCCCCCCCCCCCATAGCTAGACATTAGGGTGGGGCGAAAAATAAAAAGTTTTTCAGATCAACTTCTAATAGCTGCCAAAAGTTGTCTTTGGTGATAGTTAGCTTTTGTGCAAAATTTAAGAAAAATCGGTTAATATCTTCAGGGGGCGCTGCGATCGCAAAGTTTTACCATAGCTTTGTTATGGGTTTTATGGCTAAAATATCCACAAGAATGCCTTTAGCTAGTCTCTTTGCGTTTTTTTTACTCAAAAGATGTTTTCATGCATTAAAAGCATATGAAATGACTCACAAACATTATTTTATATGATTTATTTATATTTAAAAAAAATCACTTTTTTCACGTTTTTGTTTCTTTTTAAATGCTTGAAATATAAATACATCACATAAATTAATTTTTGTGAGTTATTTCGTATGCTTTGAATGCTTGAGTATATCTTAGGAGTAAAAAAAATGCAATAAGATCAGTTAACGGCATTGTTTTTCATATTTTAACCATAAAATCCCGATAAAAGCTATGATAAAACTTTGCGATCACAGCGCCCCCTGAAGATATTAACCGATTTTTCTCAAATTTTGCACAAAAGCTCACTATCACCAAAGACAACTTTTGGCAACTATTAGAAGTTGATCTGAAAAACTTTTTATTTTTCGCCCCACCCTACTAGACATATTTTTTACTATGATTATTAGCGTTATATTATGTCATGTCTCTTTAATTTAATTTTGTAGCTGTAATTTGCAATGTTAAAATGCTCTACATTTTGATAATTGTTCACTCCCTCATCATACGTCTCATCCTCTCTCTTTTATTTTACTAAATAATTTATATGTTGGAAGATTACGAATATTTTTCAGAGCCAGCATTTTTTTAACAAAGTCCTTACATAAATAGATTTTAATGAAATGTTTCATCTGGTTTCATCAACTTTAATTTTTCTGAACTTTTGTAAGCTCAAAATGACTGTTTTTATGAAAACGAAGTTGATTTTCATTTCTACGCATTTCGCACTTAGGCATTCGTTTCGGTTGGTCACTTTTACCAACATATGAGTAAGAGTTTACTACACTGTAAAAAAATGTTTTTACAGCTAATTTTATAGTAACAAACTGTAAAATTGCTAATTTTGTTGATAAATTTACACTAGTAAACTAAAACTGCTCATATTACAGTTTATTAATGTTCATTTTGCAGTTTTAAACTGGAACATCTGCTGCCAGTATTATACTGTAAAAACAATAGTTTATTTTTTGCAGTTTATGTATGATGATCTTCAAATTTTAAGCACGTTTGGTGGGTAAAAAATCGTTTCAATTACTTGTTTTTTCAAAAAAATATTTAAGAGATAACTAGAGTGTGCACTCTTGAAATAAAACTCTAATTTTAATTATTTATTTATTTATTTTAGTTTTGAAAATTGAATTGAGTGTTAAAGCGATGCTTTGCAGTTTAACAAGTATTGCCAACTTACTGCAGTAAGTTTATAAATCATCACTCGGTAAGTTTAAAAGTGAACAATATGAAGCTGGTGCACTGAAATTTAAAACGTTTAGTATACTAAAAAGGAAATTAGTAATTAAAAAAAATGATTAGGATAGTATTAATGATCTGCAGTTTTTGAAATTTTAACTGTACTCTTACAGATATTTTTAATTATTTTTTTTAATTTTAAATAAGGTTTGGACTTGGGCAATATTTTACGTTCTGCATGTAGTTTGTAAAAGTAAGTATTGCCAAATTAATGCAGTAAATAAGAGATAAATACCAAACGAGTTTCATCCAAGTTCAAATATTTAACGAATTAAAAATAAATTATCAATTTTAAGATGTGCTTAAAATGTAGAAATCAAATTGGAGCACAAAACTCCAATACATACTTTTTCTTTTTTATGCATAAATGAGAAATAAAAAAACATAGTACATACTATTTTGCTTCTGAGAGGGTCATTGCTTATATTATTCCTCACTAAGTAATGAAAATGTGCAAGAAGTGTGCTTTAAAACAATTTTTTACTTCCCAATTTCACCCCAAAACAGCATTAAACAATTTTTTTGAAAAAAATACTTGATTTTTTGTTAAATAATAGCATCCAATCTTCCTAAAAAGTGTTTAGACACAAAACCTCTAAAACAAATTATCCATCTCATTACGAGGAATCGTTATAGGGAGCAGACATTCACGGCCAGCTGTTCCAATTTCTTTGCGCCACCACAGAACAAAAATTGCTGGGACGGGGCGCCACCTTTTTAGTTAATAAACCCCGGATGAGACCCGACTTTATCCACGCGACTCTTGTGGGGGGGGGTCATCCGATGGGGGGATTCTGGGGGGCGCTTTGATGCGATTCTGCTGATTGCGAGGGCACCGATCGAGTATGGAAATGGGGCACGGGCGATCGCTGTCATTAAAATTCCGACTTGAAATTCAAGCGTGAAATCGCAATCTCTCATGACGCAAGAGCTCGCTCGGTCGCAAATGGAGCGAATCAAAACAAAACAACGCCCCGGGAATAAAGAGTGAAAATAATTAAATAAATAAATAAAATCCTGGCATCCGCCTCAGCATGGAATGGAACATCCATCAACGACGGACCACCGCACTCTCTTCAGTCCGTTCCCTCGTATTTTTACGGGCCCGAAAAAACACAAAGCCCTTTTCCAGAAATGAAATTGAACAGAAAGAAGAAGAAGAAGAGGAAAGAAAAAAAGGGATAAAGATAAAGAAATCGATATAGTTTCTTCGCCACGCCCTACCTCCACATTCTTATGGACGGAGTGGGCTCGTCATTGGCCGAAACCGCTGCCTACCTCCGTGACGTCACGACATGCCGGGATAACAAATTAGGGCACAGCGTAGGCATGGTCTCCGGGGGATATATCGGGGGTTATTAACCCCACCTCCACACAAACCTTTCTCCGGGATAAGAAAAAGAAAGGGAGAAACTGCCCTGGCCCCCTAACGTCCCCTGATTGCAGCGCCCGTTTCTTGAAATATTAAACTCCGGGAAAATAAAATGATGATGGAAAAAAGCAGGGCGCCGCGCAGTCCAAATACATATCAATCTTGGGAGCTGGCTGGGATATGTCAAAACGCTCCTCGACCCCCTCTACGTACATGGGCCCAGCCAGAAGCGGGGAAAGACGGTGAAAAATATATTTCCAAAAGAACTTGAGACGATGATTTTTAATAATATTTTTCTTTCCGAATTATTCTTTTTCATTTCTCTACTATTTCCCCCCAGTTCTCATTTCTTATTCCGCGGCATGAAGTTCGGGCTCTGATTTCTACAGAGCCCATATTTCTCCGTGCCGATTCGTCCTTTTGTTTTGTTTTGTCTTACACATTGAATTTATTCCATTTATTCTCGAAATTTTCCCCGAAAACAAAAAATAAAATAAATAAACGCCCGCACATATTGCCCGGGCTGTTTTGTGTAAATAAATTCATAACTTATTACTTTTTGTTTAATTTATTTCTCCTTCTCTCCGCGCGTTGTGCCTAACCGAATTTATAGCTTTCATCCTTTTTTGATGTCATCGCGCTGTCTCGTTATTTGTTGCCCCTCACAAAGCCCTATCAAATAACAGTGTCGCAATCATCATCACTGAATTTTGAATCGCGCTGTCCTGGCAAAAAAATATCTTAGCTGTCGTTGTAGAAAGAAGAGGTAGAGAAATGAATTGAATGTATTAAAATTCACTTTCGTGTCGCATACAATCAGGGTGGTTCGATCCTGTTTTTTTCTTTTTTTCCCTCTGCTTATTTACTTCTCCCCCCCCCCCCTTACCTTTGTTCTCTGCAGAGCAAATCTTAGCTTGTGAGGCTGAAAACCAGTAAAAATCAATGCAGTTAGTAACTGCAATTTCAAACTTTTTTTAAAGTAATTGATTTATACTAGGGGTGGGTTTTTAGGGTCCTCCGAAAATTTTCATATTTGTTCCGAAAAATGCTTTTCATAATTTCTAATCAAAAACAATATTGTTGCTACGTTTATTTTAATTTTCTTATTTATTTTGAAACTGCATTTCAAAAATGAAACTATCATTATTGAATAATTCTACAAATTAAGTGTTTTTTCTGAATTATTTATTTTTATTGCAGTAATTTCTTCACAATACACCTTTTCCTTCAAATTTTTTATACCACTAAAAGAACATCAAAATTCTTCAAATTTGAAAGTACCAAACTCTATATTTAACACATCTTATACGTGTCCCCTTAAGATGGAAATTTCAAAAGTACTCCTTCGCATGCGCGTATATGAGTAAACCAGGACGTCATTTCAAGTTTTTCTAGGGGGGGGGGGCAAAGGGTAAAAACAATACAATTTCGCCAGAAAGCAACAAAAACCACGCCCACTTATATGTAAATACATTGATTTCTCAAAGTCAGGGGGGGGGGCAATTGACCCCCCTGCCCCCCTAAATGTCGGGCCTGGAGTAAATTCATCTATTCAGTTTCTTTTTCTTTCTTCATTGAAAAGATGAGTCATTATTTTACATTTTTCATGTTAATATCCTTTTAACATCTGTAGACTTTGCAGCAATAGACATGCTAAGACTTACTTGCATTGCCTAATATGCAATAGAAATTCAATAGCCAACAGAGCAATATAGACATTTTAGGAGCTAGACTGACTAATATGTAATAGGCATTCAGAGATAATAATTCCGTAGATTAATAGTGCTTATTTTCCATGCTCGTACAAATTTTAAAAAGCGTTCAATATTGTTTTTCAAAAACACAGCAAATAAAGAAGCTGGTTTAACAAAAAGCAACAGAATAGAGATCAAATTATAGAACAAATTATAGAACAAATTATGAAATTTTGTTGACTTTACAGATTTCATAAGAAATATGTTTGGTAAAACATTCGCCGAAACTAGAGTCTGGCTACGGCCCTGATTTGTATTATAATATATATGCAAAGATTTTAGGTCAAAAATGGAGGAGAACTACAAAAAACAAGGCTAGTTGGAATCGCTTACTCCCACTACGGTGGACTGATGAAGACTAATAATAATGATACATTTCGGGTAGTTTTTGCATTTCAAATTAGTATTGAGCAAATTAGCAAACTATGCACAGTTGATTTTTTTTTTTAAACAAATGAACTTACACATAAATAGAATATTTTTCATGCGTCATTGGGTCAATTACTATGAAATTTTTGCAAAATATTTATATGAGCTTCTTTATTGCTGTGTTTTTGAAAAACAATATTGAACGCTTTTTAAAATTTGTATGAACATGGAAAATAAGCACTATTAGTCTGCAGAATTATTATCTCTGAATGCCTATTACATATTAGTCAGTCTAACTTCTAAAATGTCTATTGCTCTGTTGCCTATTAAATTTCTATTGTAATTCAAGTAAGTCTTAGAATGTCTGTTGCTGCAATGTCTACTGAATTTCTATTGCAAATTAGCCAATCCAAGTAAGTCTTAGAATATCTGTTGCTTTGCTGTGGATTGAATTTCTATTGCATAACAGCCTGCTGAAATTTCAATGTAAAATCACTTTGCAGTTTTAAACGGAAAATCTGGGACTAAAGCATGGTGTAGTTTCAGAATTGAAGAGTTAGATAGATTAAAAGGGTAAGGTTACATTAAAAAAGAACACCGTAAAGCAACGGATACATGTAAGCAAATAAAACTCAGTACATTTGCTTACCTGTATCCATTGCATAATCTGGGACTTAAGCATGGTGTAGTTTCAGAATTGAGGAGTTTGAAGGATGAAAGGGGTAAGGTTATATTAAAAAAAAAACACCGTAAAGCAATGGATACAGGTAAGCAAAAAAAAAACTTAGTACATTAAAAAATAGATGTCAGTTGACAGAATTCATACGCACACAAAAACGAAAAGGCTGCAACAATAAAACTTTCAACCTAAATTACTCTAAAGTAGGGTTTTGTTACATAGCCTTTTCATCTCACAAGCCTTTCAAGTATGAGAATTTCTATCCCATGTTTCATTTTTGCTCTTTTACTTTTTCTTTCATAAAAATATTATGAACTTGATTGTTTTTTTACTCAATTAAGTATAAAACGCATCACATTCTCAACGAATTTCTGGCAATAAATTGGTTGTCAGATTACTGATAATACATACACTACAATGCTGCAATTAAGTGCATATTAGAGTATGTGAACTTATCAAACATATTTATTGCCCCCTTATATCTCTTCCACTTTCTGAAAACTGTCTTCCATTTCCGATCCAGTAGGTACACAACATTTTTCTACTTTTTAAATTATTTGAAACAGATTTTTTTGTCGCATAATAAAACACTGGTATCGGCAACATTATTAAAATATGAACTTGTATCACACCTTATTATATAGTATCACGTGCGCCAATGACCCCCCAGTTAGCATTCGTTAAACTATTCTTCATTTCCTACTTTGCATTACTGTGTTACTCTGCGAAACACTAGTAAAGTAAATCATTAAGAACTTCTTCACTTTGTTTTTGAGTTCCTTTTTAAAGTTTCTTTTTAGTTATCTAATTTATTTGCTTTTAATTTTCTTCTACATTTCTCATTCCTTTAAACCTTCATAATATTTTAAGCACTAAGAATTAAGAGTTTACTTTTTTTCCTAAATTTCTGTTTACTTATTTTTGTTTTAACCATGTAACCATTGACGTCATTTCAAGTTTTTCCAGGGGGGGGGAGGCAAAGGGTAAAAACACAATACAATTTCACCAGAAAACAACAAAAACCACGCCCACTTAAATGTAAATACATTAATTTCTCAAAGTCAGGGAGGCAAATGACCCCTCCTGCCCCCCCCCCCAAATGACGGGCCTACATATAACTCAATGATTAAAATATCTATTAATTCAATGAATCAAAAGAGGGACTTGTATAACACAAGTTTAGAGCAGGAAAAAAAATATTTTTCATGTAAATGTGACTTTTTAAAAAATGTGTTTCTAATCAGTGGGTATCAAAGTTCCCTAATTTCGGAGGGAAGTTGATAGGCTAAAACCTCTTAAAATATTGGATTTGAGCCTATATTCTAATTTCAGAACGGGAATATGCATAAAAATTATGGTGCAACGGCATCTAACTTTCATAAAACAAACCTAGTGCCCCCCCCCCCTCCCACACACACACAAAGAAAAGTAGACATTTCACAGTGAAATCAACGGAAAGGGCAATGGTTAACACAATGGTTTGCAATGGTAATGAAGCAAAACAAATCTTATTTTTTTAATGAGAAAAAAACTTAACTATCATTTATGTATAACTTAACATTTAAATAGGTGATCCATATCAACCGTCATCGAGAAATGGCTAGAAAGGTATAAGAAGAAAAAAAATAGAGAGAGAAGAGATAAGCAAAGAATCAAAAGCTTCATAAATCAATACGATTTTTCATTTTAGATGATTATCTTCTTTACAAAAGCAATTAAAAATCTTTCCCATAATCGATGAAACTTTAAAGTCCACCTAAAATTATTTGTGATGAAAGAAATGTTCTTTGTTTTTCAAGGAACTGCAAATGTGCAAGAATGATTTTGTTAGTGAATTTCACCGAAAAGGTTTCTAAAAGTTAGACTAACAAAAAGCGTGACGTTCCAGACAAATTTCCACAAGGGATACACGCTTATGCGACAAAGCATAAAAATTAAGCAACTTGTAGTGTTTCGATATCAAAATGTCGGTTTCTGCCGAATGGTATGAAACTTCGTGTAACGCTTTTGGCCTCACGTGAAATACAGACAACCATACACTACCATTCAGTATGATAATGCTAAAATAAACACAGCATATATTTACTTACAGTGACATGTTTTTATTAAAAATTAATATTTTTAATATGTGTTAAATATTTCCATCCGATGTATAAAAAATGTAGCAAACAGCTAAAAATGAACATTTTATTTGCATGTTCTATGTATAAAAACATATTTAAACAAGAGTAATGTGTAACTTTTAAGGAAAACTTATTTTTCACTAAGAGTTCTAGAACACATCTATCTTTCGTTTTATATGTAATTAATGCGTGGCATCCTTCAGTAAATTCGGTAGGAATAAAGAGAAGAGAAAACATTTAAAGTACACTCCATGATATTTTAAACTTCCGTTACAAGTTGTAATATGTTGAAATTCTGATTTTTTAAAAAATGCTTTATTTGCAAAAGTGTTATAGTAGATTAAAGAAAATTATTTCCTCCCTTATAAGCTAAAGGGCATGTGCTAGAGATTTTTTCCGCGTGAAATAAAATATAATTCATTGAAGAAAAAACTTAACCCATTAATGCCTGACATTTTTTTTCCGAAAGATATTTTGCATACTGGTTACAAACAGTGTTTAATGGACAGGAAAAATAATTAAAAAAAATATTATGTGAAAAATATTTTTTTTTTTATTAAGGAAAGAAAAATCATCCCTTAAAAGTTACGATAGACCCCAGAGAGTACACACTTTTCTTACTAATTTTTTTTCTTCCTACGATATAATATTTAAAAAGACATTTTATAAGAAAAAATAAAATCAGCAATTAACATAAACTGGAATAACTTTAAAAACTTGACTTTTTTTGTTGAGATTGCGAACGATGTAATTTTTGATAAAGATCATATTAAAACTGCTACAGAACACTCTTTACAATGGTTATGTGCTGCAATCTGTTAATAACGAATTGAAACAATACCAAGGTACTAATTGAACATCATTATTTGATTGAAATGTTCATTTAGGCGAAATTCAGACCCTTTTTTGAACCGTCCCTAAAAAGGGACGCTAGGCATTAATGGGTTAAACACTAAAGGTAAACACACATCATTTTTAAGTAAGAAAGATACATTATATAAAAAAATAAAGAAAGGAAAGAAAAAACGAGGGAGAGAGAGTGGGTTAAATACATATGTGAAGTGTGCTCTTAGTACACTACTTACAACGCTCACGTTGCAGAAACAACAGATATTCATTTTAGCACGTGTTAACTGTAAAATCAGTGTATTTTGGTGTCACGCAAACAGCTTGTCCCACCAACCAATCCATCCACCCAAGACAGAGCAAGTATACTGCAAAAAGTAATCCAATGTTTTTACAGTATAATAGTGGCAGCAGAGGTTCCAGTTTAAAACGAGAAAAGCACAGTAATAAACTGTAAAACTTGCAATATTACAGTTTATTACTGTAAAATTAGCGATATTACCATAAAACTAGCTGTATTATACTGTAAAAACAACATTATAATACTGTCAACAGAGGTTAAAACTGTAAAATGCGTACTAATAAACTGAAACTAGCAATTTTGCAGTCTTCTACTGTAAAATTAGCTATTTTACAGGTTTATTACTGTAAAAACAGCATATCTTTTTTACAGTGTAGCAAAAACAAAAAACACATGTTAATCGAAAATCTATTTGTTTCTCGTCAAAAGTTACATCTTAGAATTACCAAAGTATAAACCTATCACTTTTTACTTATTTGCTTTCAGGTCCACCTCGTCTATACCAATTTCATTCCAGGATAAACAGTCTGCCTTCATTTTATCACGACCTTACCCAAAAGCAACAACAATACCCCCTACACCGAAAGTTTTCCCTCAGTTCATTAGCTTTTGAAGTATAAATAATTTTCTTTGCGGTGGAAAATGAATATGCATAAAATGCCAAAAAGCAAACTAAAATGCGTTTCTTTGAATCTTAAAAGTGAGTTTTACTCTCAGAATCTCATACGATTTTATTCATTTACTTTATTTTTTAATTAATTAAAGTGCTCTGGTTAGAATCCACCCCCTTCAGAAGAAACTAAAAAGGGGGGAGGGAAAAACTAATCCATCCCTCTACGTCACATTTTACTCCAAAAAGGAAACAGCGCCAATTCATCAAGTCCTCTGAAACGTAATTAATTTCACGAAATCATAAAACTCGAAACTAATAAAAATCGCCAGACTAGAGAAATATACCCTAAAATACAAAACTGGAACATAAAAGAGCAAGAAATTGAAGCATCTGGATTATGTAGAAATATCAAACAAGGAGAAAGAAAAAAAAATCACTTAAACAAAAAAAAGTATTGCTGTACCTTTAATTAAAAGGCAGAGCACAAGTTAGAGCACGAGAAGTGATTTTAATCAGGTAAATGGTATATTCCCACGGAATCTATCTTTAAGTATTGTTTAGGCTGCAGCTATTAGACCATATTTCAGGTAACATCAATTTCATTTATGCTCCAGCATCGCTATAGATTAAAGTAAGTTATGATATCCTTTAAATTCACACTAGGCGATGGAAGTGAAAATTAAATTCAATTATCTCGGGAGTTAGCTCGAAAAAATATAAACTTATTTGCTTTTAATCTAATCATACCCCCCCCCTCCCCCCTTATTTTTATAAACAAACGTCTAAGGTAAATTCTTAATGGAAAAAATATTTGACACTTGTGATGGGGCGTTTTATTTATTTATTTTTTTAATTCTTAACACTTTTTTACTTACAAGACCAGAATTACGTTTTTCATATTAACTGCAGACGAGGATTTAATTAGATTTGTTTCAGAAATATTATGATTAACTGTAACTGGAATGTGCTGAATGTTGTTTAAAGACATATTTTTAATGTAATAAATTTCGACGTTTTTGTCTTAAAAAATCGCCTTAATTTGGGAAAGAAAGTTTAATTATGAAAGACTTTTTAAAGTTGACTGGAAAATGATTAAGATCGATGATGATTATCAAGGAAGATTATTAATTTTAATAAAAATTCATCGTTAAATTAAATTATATTTGTTTAAAGATTTGTCTAAGTAAGCCTTTTTTTACAATTTTTTTAAACTACTTGAAGTATATTTTAAGTATATACTAGTGCACTTGATTCCGAACACCTTTCATTTTTAAGGATTACATAATTTAACATTTCATAATGAATTACAAAATTTATTTATTTCACATAATCATTAATTTATTACTTCCTTAATACGTATGTATTCATTTCATGTCAGTATTATATATTTTTAAAATTTTGCTTTTTAAACGATAGCAAATGTTACAATAACAATAATATTAAAAAAGATCACAATATTAAAACACTATTTAATAATCAATATCAAGTCATGAATTTTGATCGGTTGTAGCTAAAACGTTATAATATTTCGTTGCCTAAGTTAATTATCTTAGTAAATCAAAATTTATTTAAAAATGGTTTTTGTGCATTTCGTGCATTATAAATAAGAAAAATAAATTAAAAATAATATTCATATGAATTGAACACGTACATATTAGGGAAGTCTCTACGAATAATAAAGCTGTCTGTCTTTCTTTCTTTCTGTCTGTCTGTTACGCGCGTAGCGCCAAAACCGTTCGGTCGATTTTCATGAAATTTGGTACAAAATTAGTTTGTAGCATGGGGTTGTGCACTATGAAGCGTTTTTGCGAAAATTCGATTTCGTTCTTTTTCTATTCTAATTCTTAGCGAAAATTCGATAAAATAGGGAAGAAATATTTCATACACATTTTCAAGTCTTATGTCATTCGAAAGCTTGAAATTTTCTGCTAAAAATGATGTCAGTTTGAAGTTTCTACGAGCTGTAGAAGAGCTGTAATAATTGTTTTTAGAATCCCGGAAATTCAAGGCTTACCTTCAGCAAAGCAAGCCAAACGATTCTAAAATGGTTAAGCTCGAGAATAAAATTTGTTTGAAAATAAAGATGGAATGAATTATTTTATCAACAGAAATCAACTTTTCATGTTGTTACCATGGTTACGTTTTTATTTCGTTTATTTGTTTCGTTCTTTTTCCCTTAATAATTTTTTAAATGTATTTGTTTTTGTAGCAATCCAAACTCCAAGCCTTATTAAAATTAGTCAAATGAAATATAATAAAACCGTGATAAGATGGCACCTGTCAATCAAATGATAAATCGAGTCCTTTTCTTAAAATAGGTAGAGAAGGAAGAAACTGAAGCGTACCATTTTTGTGAGTTTAGAGACATTTTGGGGATCTGACAAGTTGTATAGAAGAGGGAATAATTCTTTAGCCAAATGAGGTCAAAAAAGAGACAACAGGATAGTAAACCATTCTAAATTTATCGTCTGCAAAACATATTTTACTTCATTATTAATTTATTTCAATATAAATTGCAGCAAATGGCATGAGTGAACGAATTTAGCTTTTAATTTATCGTTTGCTGGTTGATGTTTGTCGATGTTTATTGTTTTTATTATCATTGTGAAGAATAATGGACGAAATTTCTATGACTAATGCTTAAAATTTTTAGGATCAGTTGAGCTTAAAAGAAAAAAGTGCTCCAAATATATTTTTGCAATGTGATTATTTATTGTTGGACTGTAATTTACAGCAGTAATTGCATTTAAAAAAATAATAAAAGACAATATTAAAAGTTAATTTTTTGGCGACTTTTTTACAATTTGGCATTTAATTCTATTTCAGTATATTTACTTCTACCTTGTTGCGATATTGCAACGTTCTTTCTAAAGTGTGTTATTTCGGAAAATGTATTATTTTGTTTTTGGAGTTTGGAAAGAAAACCTTCTTCTTCTTTTAAACTTTGGTAAGATTTCTTTTGGTTTCTGTGAGCGACAAAATTGTTCTTATTTTCTCTTTTGGCTTATTTTTGTGCACCCCTCCTTAGAGTTGCATTCGAATGTCCCCAAGGGGGTGATTTAGCCCTTTAATGGGGTAATCAGGGGTTTCAATGCAGACAAAAGTGAAATGAATTGGCTTGACCACTTGGCGATATATCGCCAAGTGTTTGACGCCAATTTGGCGACATATCACCAAGTTGGCGACAAATTTGACGAAAAAAATTATTATTTTTTTTATTTGGGTTCAATTTGGCGCTATTGGCGATATTTTGCGAAAAATCCACTGATTGATGTTAACGGCGATATTTAGGGGATTAATCATTGTAAAACATTTTTTTGCATTGTTTCGTGGCAAACTAGGGATGTAAATGTTTGAATTGTTATCTTGCTCTCACTCCAAGCACTATTTTAGCACTTAAGGCATCTACTAAGAAATTTACACGTAAAAGGAAGTAGTGTAGGGTCCATACCAAATTTTTATATCATACTTTGAAGGAATTATAGTTGAATTATAACTAAAATAGAGTATTTTTTCTGCTATATCAATTATTTACAAATGAACTTTTAATTTTATACCACCTGCAAAGCCGTGCGGGTACCGCTAGTTATGAATAAAGGATTAAAAGAATAAATGAAATAAATAAATTTAATAATTCGTTTTACAATGTTAAAAGATGAAATCTTTAAAATCTTGAAAATCACCCAGAACTAAGTCGATTAGTATAATTATTATAAAGAATTTTGTTACTTACGTAACATTTTTACAGCATGACATAAAGCAAGTGCAATAGTGAAAAGTACTCAAAAACAATTTTTTAAATTAAAGATCAAAAATAATTATTATGAGTAAAACAGATGTTTCAACTGCCAGTAAATATCTAATTGTCGGAAATATGCAGTTTAAAATGTTATTTAATAACTCTTAAAAACGATGTCTTCTTCTTTATTTAGTTCACAATAAAATGATGATATTTTAACATGTATTTAACAAAAAATTTTTAATTGTAAGTGCTGTCTTGAGATGCACTGGGGGAAATTCCATAAATGTTCCATCGTAAAGTCAGACTATTTCGTGCTTTTAAAGTTTTTATAAATAAAGACTGCTAAAATTGTTGAATGGAGTTCAGCCTTGAACGTTTAAACAACTTTTATTAATTTAAGTTTGGCTAATGTCTGCGTTACTATAGCAACCTATTTGTTGTTTTCTAAAGTTATTATTTTCTTTCTTCTCTCTTTCGCTCTTATATGTTGTGATGTGTTTTTGTATTTGTTAAATTAAATTCCTTTTTATCCTTCATGTATTTGCAATCCGTGCTTAAGCTTCCACTACTCTCCTAAAGTCCAACAGGTTATGGCCTCCAAAGTAAGCACATAAAGATTTTAATTGCAAATTTAAAGTAGTATTGATTTCTAGTTATATTATAGCTACATTTGGTTATAGTAGCAAAATGGCGGATTTTCGCAGTGATATTGTTAAATTGAATAATCACAATTATTCTAACTGGAAATATAAAGTTCAGCTGCTTTTGATGAAGGATAATTTGTTTGAAAAGGTCATTAAGCAAGAAAGACCAATTCCGGAAGGGAATGCAAACAGAAAGCTAATCAGTGAATGGGATGCTGCCGATAATAAAGCTCAAGCATATATCGGACTTACTGTTGAAGATGATCAGCTTATTCACATCAGAGGAAAGAATACAGCTAAAGAAATGTGGATTGCACTTAAAGATTATCACGAGAAAAGTACTTTGACAAATAAAGTTCATTTAATGAGAATGATTTGTTCGTTAAAACTTGAAGAAGGTGGAAATGTTTCACAACATATTGTAAGGATGCAAGAACTATTTTTAAAGCTTAGAGACATTGGTGAAGAATCACTTTCAGACAGTTGGAGTGTAGCGATGCTTTTGAGCAGTTTGCCTAGAAGTTATGATCCTTTAACTACAGCATTGGAAACTCGTTCTGAATCTGAGTTAACGTTGGCTGTTGTTCAGGAAAAGGTCATTGCTGAATATGAGCGTAGGCAACGTGCAGAAGGAACTCCCGATAATTCTTCCGAAAGAATGATGAAATGTACCTCAAGTGAAGACTTTAAGAAAAATAATATGAAATGTTATTTTTGTAAAAAGCTTGGACACTGTAAGCAGAGTTGCACTAAATATATAAAATGGAAAGAAAAACATCCAAATAAAGTGAATACAATTGAGCAGCAAGATAATTTATTTTCAATTGGAATTCGTTCAGAAAATTGGATTTTGGACTCTGGTGCTACTCGGCATGTAACAAATGATAGAAAATTATTTTCTTCCCTAGACACTTCATATAAAGCTAAAATTGAATTGCAAATGGAGAATTAATTGAAGCTTGTGGTATAGGAACAGGAAATTTACTGCTTAGGAATCAAGAAGGAAATGCGACATCAGTTGTTTTATCTGATGTGCTTTACTCTCCGAAAGTTATAGGCAATTTAATTTCAGTTCGACAGTTAACTTTATGCAATTTTTCAGTACATTTTATAAAAGGTTTTTGTGAAATTTTAAAAGATGGGAAGCAAGTAGGATATGCAGAATCAGCAGGGAATTTGTACAAGATGGTTCAATCACATAAAGTTCATGCGTCGATTGAACATACAGAGAAGTGTATTCATACATGGCATAGAAAAATGGGACATAGAGATCCAGAAGCAATAAGGAAAATGCATGCTGAAGGACTGTTAGCAGATATGGAAATAGAAGACTGTGGCATCAAAATGTCTTGTGACACGTGCATGAAAGGAAAACTTACACGTCTACCTTTCCCAAAGAAATCAGCAACCGAATCAAGTGGTCCATTAGACTTGATTCATACAGATGTCGCTGGACCAATGCAGACTGTGACACCAAGTGGAAAAAGATATGTCGTCACATTTATTGATGATTTTTCAAGATACACTCAGGTGTATTTACTGGCTCATAAATCTGAAGTTCCTGAGATGTTGAAAAGATACATTGCTTTAGTTGAAAACAAATTTGAACGAAGAGTAAAGATTATTCGATCTGATCGTGGTGGTGAATATTTAAATACGCACTTAAAGAATTATTTAAGAAGTAAAGGAATCCAAACTCAACTTACAGCAGCTTACTTTCGCAACAAAATGGCGTAGCAGAACGCAAAAACAGAACTTTGATCGAAATGGCACGTTGCATGCTGATTGATGCAGGCTTACCGAACAAGTTTTGGGGTGAAGCTGTAGTGACTGCCAATTTTATTCAAAACAGAGTTCTTACTAGAGTGAAGAAGCTAACTCCATATGAGCTGTGGAATGAGGAAAAGCCTAAAGTTAAAAATTTCCAGATATTTGGTTCCAAATGTTTTGTTCATGTGCCTTCTCAGAAACGTCAGAAACTTGATAACACAGGCAATGAAATGATTTTTCTTGGATACGATGAAGAGTCGAAAGCTTATCGTTGCTATAATCCATCTACTCAAAAGGTTATAATTAGTCGAGATGTAAAATTCGGATTTGAAACTCACAGAAGTCATGAAGGGTCAAATGATTTAAAGGTGGAATGTAAAAATGAATCAAAGATAGATATACAAAATGAAGAAGCAGGCATTCAGGAGGAGCAGAATGTTCCATTTCGAGTTTCTCAACGATCAACTAAAGGTATTCCTCCTAAAAGACTGATTGAAGACATTCATGTTTCAGCAAATGAAGTAAAAGAACCAGCATCTTATATTGAAGCAACATCCAGCAAGTTCAAACAGGAAGGGTTTGATGTCTTGGAACCTGAGCAGAAATCATTAGAAGATTACAAAGAGTTGCTAGCTCCGGTAATACGTCAAACAACACTTCGCACTTTGTTATCAGTTGCAGCAAAACAGGCACTGGTTGTTTATCCCTTCGATGTAAAAACTGCATTTTTGAATAAGTTAAATGAAGTGAAAGGCATGAAACAACCTCCAGGCTTCATAAAAGAAGATCCATCTCAAATTTGCTCATTAAAGAAAAGTAAATATAAAGTCAACCAGACAGAATTTTCTAAAAAAAAAAAAAAAAGAAGTTAAGAAGTTGTATAAACGAGGAGGAGTGTTGAATTGAGTTTAGCCTTGAACGTTTAAACAACTTTTATTAATTTAAGTTTGGCTAATGTCTGCGTTACTATAGCAACCTATTTGTTGTTTTCTAAAGTTATTATTTTCTTTCTTCTCTCTTTCGCTCTTATATGTTGTGATGTGTTTTTGTATTTGTTAAATTAAATTCCTTTTTATCCTTCATGTATTTGCAATCCGTGCTTAAGCTTCCACTACTCTCCTAAAGTCCAACAAAAATGCGCTTAGTAACAAACTTGTGAGTATATATTCACAGAATACCCTGTGATGATTCACAGATCACCTACACCTCTTCTACTACAAACTACTACTGTCTGTTATTTAGTTTCTGGAATTAAAAAAAATCTACAGTGTACAAAATATACACTTTATGTTCCACAAAGCTTCGAAAAAGTATTCATGAATAAAAATAGACAAAAAACACTAAATTGATGAGTGTATGTAGCAAAGTGATGAGTGTATATTTGAAAGAAGAAAGAAATTAACGCATCACAAAACGAAGGCGAAAAATACAAATAAAAATTTAAAGTATGCGAATAAATGCATAAGCATAAATCGTTTGACAAGGAGCTTTTAAATGCTATTAATAATGAAATAATGTTGCTGTTGTCAAAAACGAAAATAAACTTTTCAATATATATACATATAAAAATCAAGAGTGCATTTTATAGCAATATTTCTCACTTGGTAAACATATTTCCTCATGGAAAAATAAAACTTCTCGAACACTGTTGCTATGCTTAGCTTCGTGGGTTTTGAAAATTTAAATTGTGCATGAAATATGCACTTTTCGCTCCACATAGCTTAGCGAAAGTATTTACAAGGAAAAACAAAAACAAACCTGATTAGAGTCGTGTATAAAATGAAGCAAAACGTTGCTAAACTAAACTGAAGGGCATGCTTTTGAAACATATCTGAATTAATAAATGAGTATAAAAATTAAAAGCCATATTTATCGATGACTTTTGGTAATTGAGAAGTTATAGTAAAGACAAAATTCTTAAGTCTCTTCTTTCCAGAAATATAAAGTTGTCATTTATATTTCCCTCCGACAGTCAAACTATTAAATATATTATACACTACAGTGGTTATTTAGCCATGAAGTGAGGTAACTAAAATTGAGAAAATAAAACATTTATGTTAGTTCTAAAATTGTTAATGTATAATTTTGAACATGAATAACATATCTCGGAACAAGGGAATATTCCGATTATTGGGAATCTGCCGTGGTTGGTCAAATTTTTGGCGACGATTATTTTATTTTGATGACCCTTAATTTACTTTTGCAAAGGAATGATTACCCTTTCATATGAATTGGCGACAAAGATTTGACACCAATAGGCTGGGCTATTGTACTTGAAGCAGTCTCCTATTACTGAAAAAATCAACTGCTTTATCTAGCAAAGAATCACAATAGGGTCGTTCCATAGAAAATGGGACACGCAAGTAATTTTTTAAAAAGAAATTTTTTTGGATAATTTGTATTTGATTTTGTCAAAAATATGTTAAATTCTCTTCGCAACTGTTTTTTTTTCAGATAGCTTAAATTAATTACTAAGAAATAAAAATT